>JAODAL010008723.1:0-115638 GCA_025379985.1 Phyllomedusa bahiana | reverse complement strand
TGGGGGTTTTGTTCTTAAAAAGAAAAGCAAAGGAGCGGGTAGGTGGTAGACCAGAATAAGGGAGGGAGTATGGGGGTGCAGCACTGTGGAACCCTTTATGTGTGAGAGTGATGAGTTTATGTTGTATTCTGTACTGAAATAGGCAGCCAGTGCAGAAAACCCGACACAGGGTAAGGCATCAGTATAGCGGCTGGAAAGAAAGACAACCCTGGCTGCTGCATTCGGGGACAGAAGGGGAGAGGGGAGAGTTTACAGAGGGGAAAGACCAACAAGTAGGGAGTTACAGTAGTCAGACGAGATGAATAAGAGCAAAAATTTGAGAGTTGAGTTGTTTCCCCAGTGGAAAAGGACGGATTCTGGAGAGTTCTTGAGGTGCAGGTGACAAAGAGCGGGCAAGGGATTTGAATATGTGGGTGAATTTAAAAAGATCAGAGTCTAGTATAACCCCCAGACAGCGGGCCTGCTGCCTAGGAGTTATGGTGGTACCACACACTGAGAGAGAAATAGCAGGGGAGGTGGGTTTTAGTAGATGGTGGGAGGACTAGAAGGGTTCCAGTTTTAGTGAGGTTTAGTTGAGATAGAGAAAAGGACATGATGTAGAGACAGTGGACGACAGTCATTTGGTGTTTTGTAGCAGGGCAGGAGTGATGTTGGGGAAGAAGTGTATAGTTGAGTGTCATCGGGCGTAGAGATGGTACTGGAACCCAAAATCTGCTGATGGTTTGTCCAATGGGGCTGTGTAGATGAAAAGAGGAGAGGACCAAGAAGGGATCCTGAGGAAACCCCGATTGTTACTAAAAAAAACTCTACAATCCCAAGGCCCCAATAATTTTACTACTTAGGGATCAAATAAATCCTGCCAAAACCCTGAGCAAATGACACCACATGTGACTAGCAGGTGAAACACAATTGGGCCCAGGTCGCCATGATGATTTCTTCCAGCACCTGATACTTACCAAACCCCCGGGGGTTTGGGGGGGTGGTATGTATGTACCTTCCTACCCTAATGGGGTTTATATATAGAAAGCATGGTGATAACCCATCCCCACAGAAACCTGCTTTCCTATGATGGGAAAGCCGGGTGCCTGCTGTGGGGGATGGGGAGTCACCCATTGTTCCTATTTTAGGCTGCCCTTTTAGATAGTGAGGTGTATGGGACCCCTCCAGTAGGTAGGTATGTAGTGCACTGTTAGGTAGGTATTAGAGTCCATTAGTAGCTAGGTATTATAGGTACCCTTGGTAGGTTAAGGTATATAGGCCACCTCAGTAGGTACAGATATATTGCTCCCTGTATGTAGTTTATATAGTCCCCAATAGCAGGGAGGTTTTGTATATAAGAAAGATTATACCCCTACTACTCGAAGTAGGCAGGTAGGTAATAAAGCCAGCCCAGTAATTTAGGTAGATATATAGGTCCCCCAGTAGGGATGTAAGTATATAGGCCCCCCTGAAAGAAAAGGTAGGTAAATAGGTCCCTAAGTAGGTTTATAGGTTGTTAGATACTTAGGTCCTATGTATAGGTTGTTTGGGGTCTATAGGTCCCCCAGTGGGTTGATATGTCTATAGGGCCACTCAGTAGTTTATGTAAGTCTATAGGTCCCCCCAGAAAGCCAAATTTTTTAAACTTACTGCAAATTTAAAATCAAACTCATTTTGATTAATGGGGTAACTACAGCTAAATCCAGGGGGCAATACTCCAAATTTCCCCATTAAAGGGACTAAGAGGGACATGTATGAAAACTGTGTAGGTCTAAGACTTTCTTTGACCATAGCAACCAATCAGAGCTCAACTTTTATTTTTTCAGAGCACTATATGAAACAAAAGGGGAGCTCTGTTTGGTTGTTGTGAGTTCTGCTTAGTGGCTATGGGCTCTGATTGGTCGCCATGAGCTCTGACTGGTTGCTATGGGCTCTGTTTGGTCACTATGGGTTATGGTCGCTATGGGCTCTGGTTGGTCGCTATGGGCTCTTACTGCAGTTTTCATAGGTAGGGCCCAAAATGACCAAAGCCACAGAATTTTGGAGTTTGGATTTTTTTTTTTTTCTCTAAGGTGTTTACCGGAGGGGATAAGTGATATTAAATTTATTAGACTGGCTTTTAACAAATGCAGCGATACCAATTGTGTAACTTTTTTTTTATATTGTAAAACAACAATAAGGGGCTGATTGAGACTTTTAAAACTTTTTATTATCTTTTATAGTTTTAAGGCCCGATTCACAGGGCTTATTGCCGGCGTAATTGCGGGGACGGATTTCGCCCCGCAATTACGCCGGCAGCCGTGCAGCGGGGCGGGGCTGGCACTTCGCCGGCCCCATAGGCTGTCATTATCTATGGCGCGTACGCGCCGTAAATAATGTACATGTCACTTTCTCCCCCTGCGGCGGATTCGCCGAGTGGGGAGAAGAGACGGAATCCATAGTTCTCTATGAGAACTGTGGATTACCGTAATGACAGGGACGGATTGGAGCCGTACTGCAGCGCAAATCCGGCGAGCAGTACGGCTCCAATCCGCGGCCAAATAAGCCGTGTGAACGAGGCCTAAAACTTTTTCTTTTAACTTACACATTTAGTGCCTTTGGGTTCTGGAGCACAAGAGGGGCACGATTGGCAGTACAACTGTTTTCGTATTACACACAGAGCTGACGTCTGCAGAAAAGATCAGCTCTGTGGGTCAGCAGTACATAAGTTATTATCTTTGTACACCCTTTTTTCACCATATATTTTTATTATATTATGCAGAAGGGTGTACAAAGATAATATACATATGTACTGCTGACCCACAGAGCTGATCTATACTGCAGACTGTCAGCTCTGTGGATCACACTGACCCACACTGCTGACAATCTACAGTTAAACTGATCAGCCCTGTGGGTCAGATATATAATGCTGACCCTCAGATCTGATCAATATAACTGTACACTGAATGTTAGCTCTGTGGGTCAGCAAAAGAGCTGACAATCAGATTGCAGCTGTTCTATTGGCCCCCAGACAAGTACATAACAGTTAGGATGAAATATTCCCCACAACCTCCCTGTAAATACCTAACGTCCGCCGGCAGCTCTGCAGAGTTCAGCACCATGAGGAGAGGAGACGGAGGGGGTGAGGGAGGAGGAGTCCAGGGGCCGGCACCCGAGGCTTTCTCCTCCTCATACAGCACTACAGGCATACGCTGCAGCCAGCAGTGAGTTACACTGACTGCTCCCCTCCGCCCCTCCCGCTGCCTGTGCAGAGCGCAGCATCACAGGGAGCCGCGGAGCCTCTGAGAACAGTTGTGCCGCATTGTTGGTAAATAGATCCAACAATGCAGCGCTACTTCACTAAGTGAGGGCAGGCCGGCTGGGGGATGGAACATTCGGGGCACGGGCCCCGAATAAACCTACCTAGCGACGCCCCTGATATACAGAAAGATGTCCAGCGTTATCCACAAAATAAAATCCATTTATTGAAGCAAAAGTTAAAAACCACAAACAGGACAATACATCTAACGTGTCATACAAGGAGAGGCCCTTAGTCGTAACAATACAAGTTAGTTGATCCATTTTAGCTACTAAGGGCCACATATATGAAAACTGTTTTAGTGTAAGACTTTCTTTGTTGCCCATAGCAACCAATATGAGCTATCCTTTCATCTCATATAGTGCTCTGAAAAAAATGAAAGTGGCGCTCTAATTGGTTGCTATGGGCAACAAAAAAAGTCTTAGACCAAGACAGTTTTCATACATATCCCCCTAAATGCCTTATTTATCCAATCATCTTAAATATTGTTATTTGGTCGTCTAGAAGCCTGAAATGCAAGAAATGGGTTGGCTAATGTATGCCTTCAGTCTTACTCCTAGAGCCTTAGGCTATGTTCACACGGCGTAATTGTGGCGCGTACAGTGCGGCTGCAATTACGCCGGGTGATTTGGGAGTCGTGGTGATCAGCGTGTACTCCAGCGGCGAGCGGGGGGCAGGCAGTCCGCCGGCCCCATTGACATGCATTACTCGCGGCGTGTATTCGCCGCAAGTAATTGGACATGTCACCTATCTCCCCGTGCGTACAATATGATCGTATTGTACGAGCGGGTAGAGGAGGCGTAATCCATAGTTCTCTATGAGAACTATGGATTACCATAATTTCGGCGTGCATCTCGCCTGTATTAAAGCGAAAATAAGCCGAAATTAGCCCATGTGAACATACCCTTAGAAAGGGTGCTTGTACTCATGAAAACATCCCGCAGTTGGTGAGTCCCCTGTCCTTCTTTAGAGTTCTGCAGCTGCCTTGATGATGCCACTAGGGCTCTAAACCTTCCCATTTACATTGTAAAAAAATAGTCTTACATTAAGGGTATGTTCACATGGCATCATATTTTGGGCACGCACTGTGCGTGTCGAGAACATGTTACATTGCTGAAATTACGTGCTTGCACGCCCATAATTTCAATGAGAAAACAATGTGTAGTTGCCCGAGGCAGATTTCTGCCCTCTATACTTATTATTTCACGGTGAAATAAAATTATGTCAATTTTTTTCAGGGGCGTACAGTATTTGCCAACAAATTCCGGAGTCAAATATAAGTCGTGTGATTGACGCTGCATATTTTACATTGCAGTCTATGAGAGGTGTTTTTCAAAATTGTTTTCTGCTTATTTTGGCACTGATTTTGGCTTTATTTTTGGTGTGAAATACGCACTAATATAAGTTGTGTGAACATACCCTAAGGCCTCGTTCACACGGCTTATTTTGCCGCGGATTGGCACCGTACTTCGCGCCGGATTTTCGCAGCAGTACGGCGCCAATCCGTCGGATCATTACGGTAATCCACTGCTCTATAGAGAAAGTGGATTCGTCGCTCCTCCCCCCTCGGCGAATCCACCGCGGGGGGAGAAAGTGACATGCACATTATTTTTCGGCGCGTACGTGCCGTAGATAATGCATTGTCCCATGGGCCGGGGAGCGGCGCCCCCACTCGCTCCGGCCCCGCCCTGTCCCGCCCCTTTTTCATGCCGGATTTGTGAGCTCAATACGGTCACAAATCCGTCGGGAATAAGCCGTGTGAACACGGCCTTGGAAGGACATGTTTTGAAAACTGTCTTGGTCTAAGACTTTTTGTTTTCCCATAGCAACCAATTCAGAGCGCCCCTTTCATTTTTCAGAGCTCTATAATGAAAAGAAAGGGAACGCTGATTGGTTGCTACGGGCAACATGAAAAGTCTTAGATCAAGACAGTTTTCAGACAAGTCCCCCTAAATGTTTTGGGATTAATGGAAGGGATCCACATCTCGATATTTTTTCAAAAGTTCTCAGCTTCATTGTTACATTGACACAATATTGAACTGTATTTTGTCACTCAATATCTTTTCCCACTTTATACTGAAATATAACACAGCAGTGACTTTAGATTTCAGGTCAACCCCCCAAGCATCTGATGTTGAAAAAACACCAATGTAAAGCTAAGACACACACTTTTATCACAGTTCCTTCTACACTGCTGTTTAATGTATCCTTAAGGGCGCGTCCCCACTGCACAGGACAAATACGGCCGCAGGGGGGGGAGCAGCTTTTCTCCACGATGAGCGGTGAAAAACCCTCCCCCTTCACATTGAGATGCACAGATTCCGTCCGGAAACCGGACGGAAGAATGTGCTTGCTCAATGTTTTGCGGCCGGACCGCGGGCGGAAAAACCGCCAGGCCGAAAACCTGTGCCGTGGGGACATGCCCTAAGACCAGATTACCACAATGTGCATTGTATTTACCTTCCTCAGTACGATGAGAGATGATTTGCCTTGGCTGTTCTGAAGTATAATGCACATTATGTTACATGCCACTTCCTATTCCACCGGCCCTGCACTGGAGGTGGGAGCTCTGGCTGTCAGTTGTATCGGGTTTCTATGCAACTTTAACTTCTGTCCTTGGCCACACGTTACTTTCTAGTGGTTCTGGATCTCTGCTCTGCTCCTGGCTGTAGGTATTTTTTATACTGTGAGCGCCTCCAGTATAAATCAAGATTGGAAGCCTCTTTTAGCAGGACTTTTGCCATCCTGCCACCACTTTACTCACTACCTAGTCGCTACCTGGGTCCTACACATTCATTCAACTGACATACACACCATCAGCATAGGTGACCTCAACATTCTCACTGACTCATGCCAGCTTCATACTCCAGACACTCACTCCATGTTATTTTTAACCACTTCTGTTCCTTATCTAACTTCTCAGGTTCATCCTTCTCTTTTTACTCCAATGGCCTGCTCTCAGTTATGAAAGTCTCACACCCAAATAGGACCCTCAAATTTCCCCAAACCCCAATGTATTTTCACACTCACACACTCTGACTCTCTTCTACTACTCTCTATCATATCTTCAATTCATGACACACATTCAGCTACTGTTAAGTTAGATCTTAACTCAGTTGATCCTCTCACATACAACAGTTAAATAGTATGGTTGAAAAAAGACATATGTCCATCAAGGTCAAGCAAAGGTGGGGAAAATGTGACAAATCAAGAGGCAGCCCTGTCCCATTAAATCTGACAAAAACTGAGGTAAGACGATAATATACACAGATAAGCACATCTGGATTTGAAGTCTGCACTCACTTATGCTAAACAAGACTACTTATTTGCTGTCATTTATATGGTGCATATCTTCTCTGTCTTTTAACCACAAATGATCAACACTTTTAACCTTCTGTGTCTTTCCCTAGTGTTCTTTTAGGCATCTCTTATTTTAGCTGCAGATTACAAAAACAAGATGGACAATCTGTTTCTCTACTGTTATTGATAAACTTTCCATCCTACTTTCCAAATTGTATCTCATCACCTCCCACCTTATCGTAAACCTAACTACTGTTCTGCTATACACACTGCTCTGTAATGAACGATGCTTTAACCCCTCCCTGCTCTGCAACATACACTTATAGCGAAATGGGAAGGTACCTAGCACAGTGCGGCATGCACATATGGTGTTCACATTGTGCTGGCACAGGAGTTATGCCCACACAACCAGCAGCAGGAGTCGGTTGTCATGTACAGCCAGGATCCAGATGCAATGACTTGGATTAGAATTACACACATAGACAAAACCGTACCCTTCTGTTAACCACTTACTGCCGCCACCAGTATTGACCTCCCTGACAAAGCCCTATTTTTCAAATCTGCCACATGGTACTTTATGTGGGAATAACTTTTTGATACCTTGACCTATCCATGTGATTCAGAGAATGTTTTCTCAGAACACATCGTGCTTTAAGTTTGTAAGAAATTTTGGTCCAAACAATCGTTGTTTATTTTTGAAAAATATCAAAATGTAATGAAAATTTGGTATAATATGCTGCTTTCAAAGTTCAAAAATGTCTGCGTGTAAGAAAGATATATTTTATAACTAGCATCCACCATGTGTCTATTTTAGGTTGGCATAATTTCTTAAATGTCTTTTTATTTTTCTATGACATTAGGGGGCTTAGAAATTTAGTAGCAATTTATCAGATTTTTAAGAAAATTTGCAACACAGATTTTTTTTTAGGGACCAAACCAGTTGACATGTGACTTTGAGGAGCCTGTATGTTAGATACCCCTATAAATGACCCCATTTAAGAAACTGTACCCTTTGAAGTATTCAAAACAGCATTTAGGAAGTTTATTAACCCTCTATGTGTTTTGCAGGAAATTGGAGGTGAAATGTAATAATTGACCTTTTAGCGCAGATTTTCAGATTTTATTTATTTGAACACAATAGAGCTTTACAGAGAAACACAACTCTACATTGATTTCCCTGATTCTGCTGTTTTTTTTTTGAGATATCTCATATGTGGCCCTATTGCCTATTTATTTAAAACCCAACCTTGGAATATTGGAGCCTAGAATTTCGGGGGGTTTTCTACTGGAAATTTTTTTAAGGCACCGTTAAAAAAATAAGTTTGTGGACATCATAAGGTGTTTCATAGATGTTTCACAGATTTTTTTAGCATTGGCTTTTGGATTGCAGATTTGTCTCGACTTGACTCATTTTCTCTTTAGATCTTGTACAATACATGCTACTCAATGTAATGCTACATATTGTAGCCGACCTTTTGAGGCAATCACTGCAAACAAAGAGACTCAAAGAGAAGTCTCACTGAGACTTCTTCACCTGTCTCCAGGTACTTTGGCTGACTACTTGTGAGCAAACTGCTCCAACTGTTTCAAGTTTGAAGGGTG
The DNA here is from genome assembly GCA_025379985.1 of Phyllomedusa bahiana. Lineage (NCBI taxonomy): Eukaryota > Metazoa > Chordata > Amphibia > Anura > Hylidae > Phyllomedusa > Phyllomedusa bahiana. The sequence goes on along the minus strand of JAODAL010008723.1, from coordinate 107,459 downwards.
CCTTCTCCAAACTGCAACTCCTTCCACAGATGTTAAATTTGGTTTTAGACAGGGTTTCATAAAGCCACTTAGAATAGTTCAATGCTTTGCTCTTTGCCATCCTTGGATGTTTTTAGCTGTGCATTTTGTGTTTTATTTTTGAGGACTAGACCTTTTGCTTTCTGACAATGGCAACATTTTTACACTCAGAATGCCTTGAAAATTTTGAGATTTCATTGTACTCTGTCCCAGATGAAGCAAAGCAGCCCCAAGTTATAACCAAACTTCCTCCATGTTTCATTGTAGGTATGTTTTTTTCTTTGCATGCTTTATTTTTGCAGCTGTTAACATAGAGCTGATGTGACTTGTCAAAAAGCTCCAGTTCTGTCTTATCTGTCCAAAGGACATCCTCCTGAAGGTTTTGGCTTCCCCAATATGCACTTTTGAAGTTTCCCAAATATTTCTTTGTTTGGACATCATCCATTAAGTTCACTTAGGCAAAGACAGCGAAGGATGGTACAAATCTGAAAAGATGTACTTTACCTTGGAGTTTACCTAACCCTTTTTTAAAAAGTTTTTGGACTCTTTGGTTACCATTTTTTTCCTTCTTTTAATTTTTCATCAATTTTCCTTTGTGGAAAGTAGAGGGGGGATGGTTATAGTCCTACAACCTTAAATTCTGAATAATATGTGCAACTTTTGAAATGGAAAATCAAGCTGTTTAAGAGGGTTTTCTAATTTAAAATTTTTAATATTTTGGACGCCCCGCGACCCTGCCCCCGGGTCGCGGCGCCCCCGGCCCGTGCCCCGGGCGGAGCCCGCCCCGACGTGGGGTTCGGGGTCCTCGCCTCCCCGTCCCGCCGGAAATGCACTTACCCGGCCACGTCCGCTCAGGCGTTTCCGGGCCCCGGCGCGGCCCCCCCCCTAGGTGGGGGCGGCCCCCGGCTTTTTGAATTTAAAAGGGGCAGGCGGGAAATTTGGTTCATTGCCGGGAAAGCTCCTTTTTTGCCCGGCCCACTTCCTCCCGGCCCTCGCCGGACCCTTTGGGTGTTCTACCCATGGTGAAATTTTCCTGAGCTTTCCCAGTATTCCCTTCCTGTGTACCGACCCTCTGCTCGTACCGTCTACGAATCTTCCGCCTCCCCCGACCACCCCTTGTCTACCGCCCACAAACCCAAGCGCCTTCCTGACCTTCTGTCTGTCCTCGATACGAGCCTGCCTGCCGTTCCTGTCCCCTCCCCCCTTGCCGCCACCGGGCAAGCCCCCAGTGGTAGGGGAAATGGGGGACACCCGCCGAGAAAGGAACCATCCCGCTTTGCGGGGGTTTGGGGTGAAAACAGGGCCCCATTAGATTCCACCCCCCGGGTGGGGGCTTACCCATCGCCTGGGTGGGTCCAGTGGATCCCCCTCCAGAATGTTACAGTAGGATCCGGCCATGGATCCCGCAAGGGTCCCCTTGCCAAGTGTTGCCAGCATCCAATGTCGTGGTAAAAGTGCCCAAAAACAGATTCCCGCAGCAAGCGCACAGCTCGAAACTCCCCCTTGGTGCAGCAGCTGTCACCGCCAGAGCGCCACCCCCTCTCCAGTTGTCCTGCCTCAGGGGTTCCGGTGATCCCCGGGGGACCCAGTTCGGTGTCACCCCCATCCAAGTTCAGGGGGTGACCGAAATATGAGGGGGTTTATCCCCCAAATGCTCTATGCACGGGGATGATGACCGACCATTCCTGTTTCCGAAGGTTGTAAAGGTGGCGTTCGTGGTCGCCCCTTTGGGGAAGGCCCTGGCAGGGGCTACACCCCTATGGGCAGAGATGACCGGTGACGGGGGATCTCAGTCTTTCCTCAGGAGTTCCGCAAGTCTTCGGGGGGAACTAGCCCGTGCCTCATCCGGAGACGGCCCTCCAAAAACTACGCCAAGGGGGACCTGCCCCTAGGAGACTACGCGGTGAAATTCCCCGTAGCTGGCCTCTGAACTGACTGGAACAAGGCCGCACTATGTGCTCTTCAAGGGGGATTTCAAGTCGGTTAAAGAGTTTGGCCGCTAGAGACCTCCGTCCTCCCTTCATTGACCCGGTTGGGAACCCATCGAAACATTATTGAAGGGGGAGGAGTTTCTGCAAGAGCGCCAGTCAGCCCAACCTCCCCGGGTTCCCCTCCCTGGCCCCGGTTTTTTTTCCAGGGGCCCCCGGGCCAACCTCCCACACCCACCGATAGTCCTGCGATTGATGGGGCTCGCCTCTCTAAGCAAGAATTTGGCCCAGGGGCGAAAAATGGCTTGTGTCTTACTGTGGACCCCGAGCATTTTCGGGGGATTGCCCCAAGGCCCCAAGGGCTGCGGGAAACTCCCGCACCTAGGCGTGGGAGAGGCTTTCCCCTGGTGCACCCCCTCCTTTCCACGCCGTTGATGCCTGTGAGGTCTTCGGGTTTGGGTTTCCCAAATTTCCAAGGTTCCGGCGTTTCTGGACTCCGGTCAGCGGGGAACTTCACCCCCAGCCTCTAGTGAGGCGGGTATCGGCTTCCATTAAATCGGGGAGAAAACCTTGTCATTCATCATCAGCGGGGTGCTTAGCGAACCATCAGTTCTTTACCAACCATGTCTTCCCCATGGGGGGCACTGCTAAGGGGAGATGCCTTCTATGTGTTGCCCGCTCCTCGCGGCGACCCTCCCGGCTCCCTGGCTGGGCTCCAATTTTTTTTTTTACGATGCTCAGGGGATTAACCCACCCAGGCCGGTGGCCCAATCTTCTTCTCCCGGTTCGATTTTAGATCCATTTAGGCCGCCGAAAAGAATGGGAGTGATGCCCTCTCCCGTGCTTTCCCACGTGGTGGGTGAAGAGACCTCCCTGAAAACATCATCCCCCAAAGTTCATCTCGGCTGCTCCAGTGGACCTCCGGGGGGTCCCTTGGAAGGACTTATGTGCGTCCTGCTCTCCGCAGACTATCTTGAAATGGGGGCATTGCCTTGGGGGCTGGCCATCCCCGGCGCCCCGAAGAACCTTCCCTGATACCCGGGGTTTTTATTGGTGGCCAGAGCTGGGGAAGGTTCAAAACTTTGTTGCGTCTTGCGTCCTGTGCCCGGGAAAAAGACGCCACGCAAAGCCGGGGCTACTTCGCCCTTCCCGTCCCACTACCCTGGACCAACATTTCGATGGGCTTTATAACCGCCTCCCTCCCTCATTGGCAACACCCTTATTGGGGGATTATGCCCCCCTTTTCCAAATGGCGCACTTCGTCCCCTTGCCCGGCTGCCATCCGCCCCCCCCCTGCTGAGTTTTTCTCATCCTTGTTCCCGGGTCCCTGGATCCCCCCGCAAATTGTCTGGACCGGGAGTTCTTTGTCTCCAGGTTTTGGGGGAGCTCGTGCAACCCCCTTTAAGTGAAGCACGACTTCTTTCCCGGGTACCTCCCCAGCGAAAAGGCGGTGGAGAGGGGCAACCAAGTCCTGGTTTCTACCTTCGTCATTTCGTTCGGGAGCAAATGATTGGGCCAAATTTATGCGTGGGCGGAGTTTCTATAACCCCTTTAGGGTCCGAAGCGGGGGCCTCCCCCCTTTACACGTGTATGGTTGCATCCCCGCCCCCTCCCCTTGGCAACCCCCTCGGGGTTCCCGCGGCGGAGCAGGTTCAAGACATGAAGGCCATCTTGTCCCAGACCGTCGTCGTGTCCCCACGTCGAGAGCAGAAGTTAACGGACAAAAGAAGAAACCCTCCCGGGTTTTCCCCAGGTGAAAAGGTTGGCTTCGTTTGATTGTCCCCCTTAAAAAATGCCGCTCACAAACTGGGACCCCGTTTCCTGGGACCCTTTGAGCTTCGCCGCATCAATCCGGGAGCATAAAACTCCGGCCCCTCCCCCCATGAAAAATTCCCAACGCGTTTCATGTCTCTTATTGAAACCTCTGGTCCTTAACCATTTTCCCGAAAGCCCCTCCTCCCCCCGTCTGTGGCTGACGGCGCCCAATGTCTTTTGGGTCAAGGAGATTCGGGGATGAGAAGAAATAGGGGGGGGCGATACTCTTTGGGGGACTGGGGGGGTTCGGCCCTGAAGGAGGTCCTGGGAGCCGGAGGAGAACATCCTGAACCCCAGTCTCATCCGGATTTTTCAGTAGTTAGGGGGGGGGGGGGGGGGGGCAAGGGGATGGGGGTACTTACGGAGCCCCCTTTTCGACCACTGTCCCGGGTCGCAGGCGCGCCCGTGCCCTGACCCAGCGGAGCCCCCTCCGACGTCGGGTTCGGGGTCCTCGCCTCCCGTCCCCCCCGGAGCACTTACCCCCCCACGCTCCTTCAGGTGTTCCGGGGCCCGGGGTAGCTCCCCCCCTAGGGGGGGGCGCGCGCCCGGCAATTTGAATTTAAAGGGGCAGTGCCCGGTAATTGGGTTCATTGCCGGGCACTGCCCTTTTTGTCCTCCTTCCCGCCGGGCCCCCCCCCGGGCCTTGGGGTTCATCCCATGGTGAAAGTTTTCCTGACGTTCCGTATTGCCTTTCCCGTGTACCGACCCTCTGTCGTTCCCGTTTGAATCTTGCCCGCCCCGCCACCCGCTTGTCTAAAGTCCACGAACCAGAGCCCCCTGTCCCGACTTCTGTCTTCCGATACGAGCCTGCCTGCCGTTCCCGTACCTCGCACCCTTGGCCGCCACCGCAGGCAAGCCCCGCCTTGGTAGTGACCCGGGGGACACCCGCCCAGCAAGCCCTCCGCTTTGCGGGGGGCTCTGGTGAAAACCGGGTCCCCTTAATTCCCCTCCCTGGAGGGGTTACGGCCCTCGCCCGCTGGTCCAATGGATCCCCTCCGAATCGTTCAAAAACATTGGCCCCAAAATTTTTCTTTCTATTTTCCTGAGACAGCTCTCTCCTTTGCTTCCTTTGGTCCATGTTCAGTGTGTATACACCATGATACCAAACAACACAAGGACTACTTTTCATCCTTTAAATAGGCAGACTGAAGGATTACAAGTTTGAAGACATACTAATAACAGAACAGATTACACACAAACATTACAGTTTAACATGTGCCTATGGTCAAGTTATTTTCAATCTTCTTCAATCTTTTGTATTGCTATGTATTATAACAGCGATCAAGTGATCCATTAGTGAGACTAAATAAATATTAATAATATAAAAACTGTAAGAAAAACAAAAAGTTGAAAATATAAAAAATAAAAGTAAAAATCCCACAAAAACCTTATTTCCCCTGTAAAAACACTTTATCTTGGCAAAAAAATAAAACAAATAAATAAAATGATACAAATAATTGGTATTGTCAAATTTGTAACGATCCGTTCTATAAAAGGATCATCTTAATTAATCTGTATGGTGAATACCACAAAAATAAATAAACAAACTGAAGAGATAAAAAGTCCAAAGTGCACTTGAATGACACCAATAAAATTGTCAACTTAATTTACAAAAAGTAATTACATGGCTCCATCAAAAAAATAAAACAAAGTTATGACTCTTAGCATATCATGACTCTAAAAATTTGTAAAAAAATTTTTAAAAGTTAAACACCTTAAAAAAATGGTCCACAGCATAAAATTAACATATTATTCATACCCCCAATGGTGCACATCATAAAAAAACTGCCAGAATTGTTATATTTTGTTCATGTTATATCTGAAACACAGAAATAAAAACAATCAAAAAGTCATCAGTAACCCAAAGAGGTAAAACAAGCATACGCTCATTCCCCAAAAAAAATGAATCTTTGATCAGCGCAGCTGATAGAAAAATATAAAAGTTACACTTTTTAGAAAAGACAAAAAACCCAAAAAAGCTCTGTTTTTAAAAATGTTATTTTTTCAAAATAGTAACAAAAAAAACTTACATTTTGGGATTGCCAATTTTTTAAATCCCCCCAAGAAAAAGTTAAGCAAAAATTACCCCAAAAGGTGAATATTATGGAAATGAAAAAAAAATTCCACTTTGGAACTGCTATTGCACTTTTAGGCTATGTCTCCACGGCATAAAAAAACTATCGTATTTTCACCAGTTTTAGGATTAGAAAACCACTGAAAATACGATCACTCAGCCAGTCCTTAGACTTTTATAGAAAGAAGACCTGTAGTCTACACTGGTCCATTTCTCCTTCTCTGCTCGTTTTTGGCTCTGGTTGTATTACTACTACATGTTGTTATAACTACGCTCGCGCGTTTTGCAATCGGTTTCCCATGAAATTTAATTTTATGAGCAGATGACAAAAAAACAATGAGAACAGGGACTGCCGTTCTTCTTGTCGCCAAAGATGTGACAAAAACCACGGTCATGCATCGGACAAAAACCGGTCAACTTTCAGATGTTTTTTATCTGATGCCGTGTAGACATAGCCTAATTATATAAAACAATAATGGATTAAAATTCAAAATCTGCAAAAATTATTAATTTTTTTAATTTTACTTCTATCTTACTTTAATTGTTGTTGAAACACCTAATGGGTTAGCAAACTTTGTAAGTGCTGTTTTTAATGGATTTATTGAGGGTGTCTCACTTACCAAGTCTCTACAAAGCTCATTCGTCGGCGAAATGAAACTCGGGTCTCCAAAGATAGCTGGAAATTTTCTTAAAATTGTAAAAAAATACTTATTAGGCAACTATTGTCCTAAAAGTGAAGATGACATTATTATTATTATTATTAATTATTCTATTTGAGAAAGTCCTTCATTTCAGCCGAGCACTGTACATTCGAGGTGGTTACATAAATGACCATTGGTCACAAGTACAACAGGTGATGATAAGCATCTAACAACTGGTACAGAGGGAGAGAGGTCCTGCCGTTGAGGGCTTACAGTCTACAGGGGGAAGGAGTGAGACAGAGAAAGAAAGTGAGGGGCAAACATGTTTGTGGGGTGGAGTATGTGCCAAAGCGGTTATTGTTGGTTTATAGGCCATCCTATAAGAGATGGTGTTCAGGTTGCTTTTGAATCTGGTAGAGTGGTGGGAGAGTCTGATGTGTTGGGGCGCAGTGAGTTCCAAGTGTGGGGGATCGCAGGAGAATCTTGGAGGACGGTTAATGTGAAAGCTAATAAGAGAGTTAATGAGAAGATAGGTCATAGTGAGGAGGGAGATGGCCGAGAGGGGAGTGATCTAGTGATTAAGGTAGTTGATATGTATGGAGGGGAAAATGGTGATGGAGGCAGACCTTGTAGGTCAAGTTGCTAGCTTGAATGGGATTCGCGGGCAATGGGATAGCAGTGCAGGGATTGGCAGAGGGTAGCGGGAGGGCAGAGCAGTTTCGAGGAGATGGTTGAATCAGGCGGGCAGCAGGTTAGCGATGGTTTGGAAGGGGAGTGAGGGTTCTAGGGAAAGCAGGCACAAGAGATGGATTTCTTTGTTCATATAGTCTAGGCGGGGAATGATGAGGACATGGATAACATTTTTTTGTGCTATCAAAGTTAAGGAATAAGTGGAATCGGAGATATTTTTTAGGTGGAGGTGGCTGGCAGAGGTAATGGTTGGATGTGTCGGTTTGAAAAGGACAGATTGAGTCAAAGGTTATCCCAAGGTAGTGGACATGTGGAGCAGTGAGATAGTTTAGCTATTTACGCTGTTGACAGTGAAGAGAGATCAAGTGGATGGATAAGTGGCAACGGCAGGAAGTTGATAAATTCAGTTTCTTTTCTCACATTTTGTTTTAGAAGTGGGGAGGAGAAGAAGGATGGAGGGTATGGCGAAAAGATAATCCTGAGAATCCGGGAGAGTAGAGAGGGGAATCTGGCCGGAGATCCGTTATTTGGGTGTCTTCAGCTACTAGGTGGTATTGAAAAACCATGTGTTGCTATTCGCTGACCAGGCCATGGGTGTAGATAGAGATGGTAGTGGGCCAGGAGAGACTCCTGGGGTGACACAACAGAGAAAGCGGAGCGAGAGAAGGAGGTGGAGCGAGGAGGGAGAGACGCTGAACCGTCAAGCAGTGAAGGCTTAGGAGGAGTATCCAGGAAAGTGCAGTCCCGTGATGCCGAGGGAGGAGACGGAGTGAATTGTCAACCAGTGTCCAAAAGGCAGTGGGACAAGTCTATGAACGACTGAAGCAATGTAAAGTAGTGACGGTGAGGCCTTTTGCAGTTACTAGAATGTTGGTGGTCTTTTGGCGTAGGGCGGTTTTCGTAGAGTGGTGGGGTCGAAAAAAACCAGATTGCATCGGAGGCTCAAGGAGCGAGTTGTCGGAGAGATGGCGAGGGACCGTTTGAAAGGCTGTGCTGTTCCACAGGAGTTTAGAGGCGAATGGAAGCAGTAAGACTGGGTCGATAGTTGGACAGGCAAGAGGAAGATCAAGGGAGATGGTTTCTTAAGATGGGGGTGATGGTAGCTTGTTTAAAGGAGGAAGGGAAAAGGTGCCAGCGGTTATGTAGGTTGAATAGATGGGTGAGCGGCCTGGGATGATAACAGCACTACGGTCGAGGGATCGTGGTGGGTCAACACGTGGGTCAGGACTACCGGTAGTGAGTTTGAATTTGTACAGTAGAGAGGAAAGCTTGTCATGAGTGACAGGAGAGAAGCAAGTTAGGGGGGAATAGTGATGTGCAGGTGTAGAGGTGGACTGTGGGACACAGGCAGGAATAGCAGGATAGGCAGGAGGGGACTGTGGCGGTAAAGCTTTGTCTGATGAGATTCGATTTTATTTTGGATAGTGGAGTGGCGGAAGTGCCTGTGAAGAGAGACGGGGGAGGAGAGCTCCAGGTGGAAACGAGGAGAGTTGAAAGGTGTTAAAAAGTTGTCTGGGGTTGTGAGAAAGGGAGGATTTGCATAGTGGAGAAGGTAATCACTGTTGGGATGAGGCAGAGTGCCGATTTAAATGCATGTAGTGGCGTGATGTATGTATGTAATAAATTATGCTGACAAACAGTAGATGTATGGTAAATGTGAGGCCTTACCGTACAAGTTCAATGCAAGTGACCTACAGAGATTCTTCTCTACATTGATATTGAGATGAAAAGATATCTGACACATTAAGAAGTTAACAAACCTTTTCTCAGAGCCATTGTAGTAGATCCTTCAGCCAGAGAAAATAAATGGCCGTCAACATTGTCAGACCTGATCAATGCTAATTAAAGGTATTTGCTTCATATCTCTTGTTGATAGTTCTCTGCATGTAACCAAATGATATAGTGTTGTATCTATATACTAGTTAGGCTTTACTGACATAATATAATTCTGTAAAGATTGAGTTTCAGTTCTAAGATAGCTGGCATATGCTTTTTAAAGGGCAGCATGAGACCAAGTAGCTGGCACTGTTATCTTGTAGCAATGGGGTCCTGGGATTTTAAACTGTCCACAGGAGCGTGGCAATATTCATAGGGTGTTTCCTGTGTTTGCTTTGGTTTTCTCCAGTACTCTGGTTTTCTTCCACTGGAGGGTTCGTTGGACCCTTAGGGAATTGTCTCTAGTGTAAGTGTGTCAGATATTGTAAGCCCCTTCGGGGCAAGAACTGGTAATGGTTGTGACAATCTTTGTAAAATGCTGCAAAATATATTTTCTATTTAAGCAATAGACAAAAGTAAACCATTGCTTGGGACAATCTATAGTTTCTGTCAATGTCCTATGTGCACCATAATATTATGCAATACATGATGTACTATTGTTTCTATTTTGCTTGCCATTAATAGCTCAGGCATGAGCTCATACTAAATCATCATGTTTGTTGGAAGCCAGCTTCCTTAGTGGTACCCATAAGACCCTATCTTTGGCCTCTATCACAGGTGGCATTTGGTTACTGTACATTATACTGTATTGTAGCTCATATTCTCATGAATCTCTACAATAAAGTAACTTCCATTGAACATTATCATTTTGGCTGGAATATATTATAGAGTTTTTATTTGCACCTGGGATAAAAATCATTGGCAAATAATATGCCGCAAGTTCTATTAATCTGGCATTAGTGTGACCGTATGGGTGGCAAGTATTCCTTATTAATACATGTTTGTAGAAAGGTTTGTATAATTTATGTGTAAAGTATGGGCGTTTTGAGGAAGAAAGTCAGGGTTTGACTGGGATACCAGAGGATACTCATGGGCCTAAGTTCTGACACAGTAATGGGCTCTATGTTTCAGCTACTCCATTGTAGCTAATCACTTGTCAATTAAATAATAACAGCAGTAATGTAGGGTGTCATTTCAAATGAACATAGGCATGTTGTACATAAATAGCTTCTCGGCATCTTTTCCTCTAGTCTGCCCATGGCATGCCAATTTGACAATGAACTGGTTGAGATACTCATTTATAGTGTTGAGTGGACTGTAAGTTTTTATGGGTTCTCTGATATGTTAGGCTAGTACTACACATATTTCTAATTAAACGGGGTTCGGTCTCACTGCAAGAATTGCTTTTATGTTAAAAGATCTTACAAAAAAACAAGTCTATTTGGAATATGTGTACTTTAACCTGTGTTCTACCATTCCTCTGTATGGGCTTGCATTCAGTTCATCAGGTCATTATTGCTACAGACCCTGTTTGGTCTCCCTCATGAAAGGCTGCCAGCACTGGTACTTAGTTACATAGTTTTTGTCAAGGCCGAAAAATGCATACGTCCATCCTGTTTCAGCCCATTTATTAAAATAGTGTTGCTACAAGTCTTTAAAGTGTTGATCCTGAGGAAGCAAAAACCCCCAGTGATGGTAGAAAGCCAATTTGACCTCGGTTAGGGTAATAAAAATTCCTTCCTGACTCCAATCTGGCAAACGGGATTTAATCCCGTCGGCGATCAACGACCCACACTCGAGGAATACCTCAGTCAACTTTAAATTGTTTATTTACATCTAGGAAATGTTATCCAGACCCTTCTTCGGAATACCCCACTTTAGTCACTTAACTTGTTATATTACACTAGAAAATGTATCCAGGACCCGTCTGCGGAATCCTAGTCACTATCAATTGTTTTATTACATCCTCAGAAATGATCCAGGAACCTTCTTCAGAATCATGGTCACTATAACTGGTATAGTATCAATCTCCAGAAATGCAATTCTAAGCCCTTCTTGAACTCGTTATTGAATTCACCATGACAATTTTCTCTGGCAGAGAGTTCATAGTCTCACCAGCTCTCGACAGTAATGAATCTCTTCTTCTATTTTTATGTAGATACTTTCTTTCCTCATGACGTAGAGGAGTGCCCCTTGTTCTAGCTACATCCGGGTATAAATAAATCTTTAGCGAGATCTCTATATTGGCCCTTAATATATTTAAAATATTTATTATGTCCCCCCGAAGCCTCTTTTCTCTAAACTAAATATACCCTAACCTTGCTAATCTTTCTGGATATTGCAGTCCACCCAGGCCTTTAATTATTTTTGTTGCCGCCTTTGTAACATGTTCAAGCTCTAACAATGTCTTTCCTGTGCACTGGTGCCCAAAACTGTACACAATATTCCATGTGTGGTCTAACCAGTGACTTGTATAATGGGAGAATAATTTTCTCATCATGTACATCTATGCCCCTTTTAATACACCCCATGATCCTATTTGCCTTGGCAGCTGCTGCCTGACACTGCTGCTACAGTTAAAGTTTACTGTCCACTAGGATTCCCAAGTCCTTCTCTATGTCACTTTTACCCAGTGTTTTTCCATTTAACATGTAATCATGCAATGGATTTTTCCTCCCCATGTGCATAACCTTGCATTTTCAGTTTTTAAACTTCATCTGCCATTTACCTGCCAGGCCTCCAACCTATCTAGATCCCTTGTAATAACACATTATCCTCCATTGTGTGGATTCCTTAACAGAGCTTAGTATCATCTGCAAAGATCGATATTCTACTGTGTAATCCCTGTGTAAGATCATTTATGAAAATAATAGTTACATGAAAATAATGGTTGCTATAGCTACAGACCTGGCTTATAATACAGCCTAGTAGAAACCAGTAAACACGCCCCTGAATTTAAAATGAAACCAAGAAAACAGGACTGATGTAAGATGAATCAATGTAGTGAGACAACCCCTTTAAGGTCTTATCACATCTTATTAAATGGGGCTCTGGCCAAGAAACAGTAAAGGACCCTATTACTTGCCATTTTAAATATTTATTATAATTTCAGACTATATAATAGCATAATGCAATCATATAGTGGCCATTCATTTCTGAACTCGTCTTTCCCTCTGACAACCACACTCCTGTTGCTGCCTCTTTGACATCATCCCTCACCAATGTTTCTGGAATATGCTCTGTTCAGTTCAACACTGGATTGAACAAACTCATGAAAAATGTGTGAAAAACTAAGTTGGGGTTAGAGTTAAGCGTTTTGGGGAATTAACTTACCATTCCACAGTGCTTGTAGTGTAGTGTCACATCTGGTTCAATGTCACCTCCAGTTACCATAACATAGAGATTACCCTCCTATGTTATGTTAACTGGAAGTGACTTGGGGCCAGAAGTTATGCCGCATCGAGAGCACTGCCAGACTGAGAACGCTTTTGGTCTGATGTCACTTTGGGATCAATGTGGCATCATATCCAGTCAGTTGCCACTTCCAGTTTCCCACCTATGTTATAGTAACCGTAAGACGCTCTACCATCATGGCGTGATTACATCTTTGACTTTTGCTCCCCTGATGAACCCGGTGTATGGGAGAAACGCGTCGGAAGTTTGATTTTTGTTTATCCAAAGCTATCTACTTTAATTAGTGGTCCCAACTAGGAAAATTGTAGGGTGACCTTAGGGTCAGGATTTGTGGGGCCGCCCTCATCAGGGTGATTACTCCACACTACCAATTAAAGGGTCCACAATAGGGTGATTTAGGGACTTTTTGGATATTTTTTCCTTTTCTAGGACTTTACCTGATTATCCTGGAGTGATCAAGACGAGTGGTATCGTGAGTAGAGTGCCTATTTGTGATTTATTATGTCCATACACACTTAGTAGGTTTAGTATTGTATCTTTGCCGTAAAAAGTAGTATCAAGTGGAGGGGTATACTTATAAATTAATAAAAGTTATATTTTATATTGGGGTTTTTTCTTTGTTAGCTGTGATTTTTTTGATATACCCTAATTTTGGTTATCTTGGTGTCAGTGATTTATAACGGTAAGTGGTGTTGGATCAGAAGTGACGCCTCACTTGGAGCACCATCTGACCGAGAACACCACCAAATGCTAAGTTATACTGTAAAAAGCCCTAACCCAAAGTTGGTTGATTTTTTTTTTCTGTGATTTTTAGCAAAATCTGATTCAGGCAGATCCAAATTGAATGACTTAGATCCGGGTTACATTTCATATTAACCCAAATCCAAAGCACAACACTATATGCAATATCAGAAGTCTGTTAGATTCCTGGGTCAACCGTCATATACAGCCCACATAATGCCACCGCATGGTGCCCACCTAACCTATAATATTCAAATAATACTTCTTTAAAGAGCCCCCACTGCCATATAGTTCTGACATAATATTGCAATGTATGTGCTGAATACCACTCTACACCACTAATTGCTTCTGTGTTAGTTTGCTCTTATGGTTCCTGTTCTCTGTGTCCCTTAGTAAAGTAAGCTTGATCCACTTTTGGCACAGTTTGAAAGAATATTTTGTACTTTTATAACAGGGTAAATAATTGGCTATGTGTGCACTCTGTATTGTGCCGTCAGTACAATGAACTTTGCTGTAATTGTGAATTTATGTTTTTCTTAAAGAAACTGTTGTACTGTAGGTGTCCCTGAGAGGTCTTATCCATTGAAAACTGCATTCTTGGCATTGTAGGCAATGGTCATGATGGCAGAATGTACAGGACACAGACTGATTTACATAAAATTTAGGTTATGTTGTGCAAAAGTTGCAGCTTGAAAACTGCAGAAAGATACCAAACTTGAGCTGGGAATAGTATATCATGTTATGTTGCATGTTTCATTGTTCTTATGGTGATGTAACCTTTCATGTAACCTTTTTGTGCACTACAAACCTTTAGACACTATGTCATGTTATTGTCTGTGTGATTATATTTATAAATACCAACATCTCTTGACAAACACATAAATTCTGTGTTCACCACAACAAGAAAAAGGGATTATTTCTAGTCCTGGAAAACTCCTTTGAACTCACTTTCTGTTGATTTCCTCCTCACTTCCCCACACCATCATTTTTTAATATTATTCCCAATCCTTCATCTGTCTGGTATCAGGTCATCTCTGGTTATTTTTGCTTTTGCCTTATTTTTGGAAGTTCAGCACCTTTCTGCCAGTTATAACTAATTGATCTGGTAGCATCAATGCACCAATTATTATTACAGTCAGTGCAAGGAGGTGACTCGTTGCCTCCATGGATGTCTGAAGTCTCCTTAAAGGGAATATGTCGCCAATTTTTTTTTTTACTTATTAAATCAAGCCCCTGATCCATATGCTTTTCCTCTCAGTCGTTTTTATTTCCTGATTGTAGATTTCTCTATTCGTCCGTCTATATATGATTGTGGGGAAGACATTCTTGCTTACACTGCTTTAACAGCAGTCAGAGAGATACTTTACAGCAGCTTCATGCCCATAGGAGCCTTAAGACTGATTCTGTCCCATAGACTTGTATAGGAGAGTTTTCACTGTGAAGGGAGGGGAGAGGGGGAGCTGTGACATCTCCTCTTGTGACTGGTGGATCCTGTGTTATCTGTACACAATGGTGTCTCCTTTCAGTGTGACCCTGCTTTTACTGATAATGAGCACACTGCTGAAAAGCTCTCTAAACAGAGCAGGAAGTGTCAGACGATTATTAGCCCTAGTGGCCAAAGTGAAAACTGCAGGACTTAAGAAGTATTAAAAAATATTGAAAGTGATCTGGAAAATTAAAAATAACATAACCAAAAATTCCTAAAAAATGTGTTAAACATAAAAATGTGAGTTAAACAATAAGTCCTTTTTTGATGACACTTTCCCTTTAAGTTTCCAAGCATATGTGAACTTGTTTTGTAGGTGTTTTCTAATGAACTGCTGATGTGTCTTAAAGAGCATTGTGTCTGGGGCACTGACACTGCTGCAGAGAAGACTTTTGCATCCTTGCTTGGAGAAGCTTTGTGTGTGTTACCAATGAAGTGCAAAGTCTTGTAGCTGTGCTTGTGCCTCCTCTGTCCCTGTGTCACAGTCACACAGTCATCATCCTCCTCTCTCCCTGTATCTTGCCCCTCCTTCGCTTTTCCTCTAGTCCTCACATACTGCTCGGGATCTGCTCCCAACACTCCATCGTTCAGCAGCAAGCAAGGAGACCCAGGCAGCACCTAGCCCATTCAAGGGTAGACTCAGTAGGCACTGCACCACCTGCACCCTCCTAGCTCTTCCTCCTCCTCTTCTTCTCCTGCACAGCTTCTCCACTGTATAGGATGGCGAGCTGTGGGCTCCCAGAAGATGCTCTCCTACCCTTCCTCTCCAGTCACACCTCCTGCAGCCAGGTAGGTGATTCTGATGATGCTGCTCCTTCAGAGGTCATTGAGAAGGTGACCCTTATGTCATTAAACACATGACACCCAGGTGAACTAAGCACTGGGTTGTAAAGAGTTAAGGTCAACCTAGTGTACTTGCAATGATGTATCCAAACTTTCAATGTCTTGAATGTATCCCACTATCCTAATGCTATCTAGGTGACATCTGACACAACTATGAAAGACTTTGGTCATGTTTGCAGAGTCTGG
The DNA here is from genome assembly GCA_025379985.1 of Phyllomedusa bahiana. Classification (NCBI taxonomy): domain Eukaryota; kingdom Metazoa; phylum Chordata; class Amphibia; order Anura; family Hylidae; genus Phyllomedusa; species Phyllomedusa bahiana. The sequence continues at coordinate 91,907 of JAODAL010008723.1, read as the reverse complement.
ATTTCAGCATCCTTAGCACATCTGCTGCCTGTGCAGCTCTGGTGTCTGTAATCTGCTTATATTTAGTCATTTCTATGTCCAGACTTCATTATTGCTTTCTTAGATCTACTTAACTCTTTCAAGACTACAGTAAATGTGTAAGGTCCTTGCAAGGGGAACTCATGGTGCAGACCTGCATACAGTAAGTAGTTTCTAAGAGCAGCATACGGTGCATAGGGTGGAACCAGGGTTCAAGTCTATCCTCTAAATATACAATGCTCAACCCAACCATAAATCAAGGAATAGAAGCCGATTGCAACCACAAACCTGTAGATTTTCTGGCTGCCAACCTGTCTAGGATACATCCCAAATACGGAATATAATAGTGATTCATTATATTGGAGTTCTATGAATAAAATGGAATGCTCAGAATTTAGATGGATGTCAGATACTTTAATGGTAAATGTTGGTTAATACAGTAGTGTGTGGCATATATTGGGCACTAGCCCTTTAACTTTCAGAAGTATTTTGTATGAAATGAAGCTGCTATTTTCTAAATGCGCATTGGGTATGTGATGCAGGTGAAATTCTCCTTCAAGCATGAAAGATGGAAAATCTTATAGATAGTATATGGGAATAGTAGAGGAACATAGAGACATTAAGGTGCATCCACCTCATTGCCTGTCTGCCCTGAAGCAGAACAATCAGTGGCTTGTCATTTCTGCCTATAGAAGGGCAATGCATTCTTGCAATGCAGAAATCAGGACACTGTATACTGTCCTTGCTACGAAGCATACAGGGACGTTACCTTACCATCCGTCTTACCCACATCCCTCAGCTTTCTGTCAATGTCAATGTTTATAGTGAACTGTATGATGTTGATGCATAGAAATTTATGCAGGTTAATACAAAATGGATTGGCATGTGGACAGCCTGATCTTAACAGGTGGAGTAGTCTCACTTTAATTGGGTAGAAGAGCAGCATGTGGTGGGACGTAGACTATACACATGCGTCTCTTCTTTCTACTCTCCAAGACAGTCATCCACCAGGCAGTGCACATGCTGATTACGGGTAAAAAAGTGGATATCCATCTGTTTCCATCATGGGTGCTTAGGCTGTGTGACTAAGATCACGTGAAAGTGCAAATTCCCAGAGACGCAAGTAGAAGTCATGACATGAATAGCCTTGGTGATTTCACAGGCTGGCATAACCGAGCATAGTTACCTGGTTTATTTTCTACAACTCGTCTTTTTCCAGCACAGTTATTTGTAAGCCTTTAAATCTGGCTAGAAGCTAAACTGGGCATGTGATGCAACTAAGGTAATATCATGGCATGTTTTTACATAGGGCTGCAGGTAAACCTGCTGCATGATACTGTGAAGATCAGCTGCACACTAAATGTAGCACTAAAGGGTTAAATGACAAGTTCAGCTCTGCTACATCTAGTCATATGCCCAGAAGATAGTACCATGCTTGGAGAGGTGAGTGTTTTTGCCACCTACAGACCAGCCAAGTCACAGGGTCCCAGCTTATGACACTGAGACTGTAGGTGTCACATGTGAGCGAGTGCTCATCAAGTGGAGAAAACTAGTCACATGTATAGAACAGATCTAGACATGGTAGCCACTTAAGTTATTTTAATAGTGCTAAGTTATAGTCATTCCTGTTGGAAGGAGGAAAGGAGAAGTATGACCTTTGGAATTGAGCAACCAATCACAACAATGACCTTTAAGAGCTGCACTTGTCTGTGCAGAGTAAAGACTGAAGATCCAAACTGCTTAAGGTTGGCCTTGCTATGAAAGAGGTTACATTTCTGAAAGACATACACAAGGCCTATTTCATGGGACATAAAGTACTTACTTTGGGCCCCTGAAGCTCTAGGGTTCCCTGCTAGAAATAGCAGGAGCAACAAAATCAATAACAGCACATGGTAAAAGCTATCCATGTCCAGAAGAAGCATCAGTGATACCCAAATGTGTGTGGATTTACTTCTTATCACAAGTATTTTAGGTTACGAGTACCCTTATAGTTATTGTCCATCTTTTTTAAAGGGGTACCCAGGTCCTGGGGTGATCATGTTTTGCTACTGGGATCCCCAGTGGCTTGTATTATTACCTATTTTCTTATTCTTATCATTTGGGCTGATAATCTGATCATGGATTGTCTTGGGACTGGAACCGCCAGTATTTTTCTACAATAAGTATCTAGTCTTATTACCTATTGTCTAATTCTTATTATTGTTCTAGTGTGGGTTCCTACCTCCTGCAGTGCTTTGCGGTGGAAATTAGGGCATATTAAGCAATTATCCCATGACTATTTTCTATGGCAGATATGTCTTAAAGGGGTTTTGCCACAAAGTAAAATTGACGTGGGAAGTTTGAAAAAGAAATAATAAACATTTTCACCATTCATTATTATTAAAAATTCTGGAACATTTTTGTTTTAGCTGCTCCTTTAGTGATCCATTGTTTACAGCTCGTCTCCTGGGGATAAGATCAGTGACGAGAGCTCCTCAGTCCTGGTCAGACAGGCTCAGACATCACCTCTCTTCTCAGGTAGCTACTGAGTGTTCAACCCCAAGTGCTGTCATTCTACTCCTGTCCTTTGGACTAGTTAGTAATAAGGCAAACAGTGCAAATAAAAAAAGAAACCTCAATGAGGTCTGTGGATTGATAAAGAAGAAAAAAATCCACAGGTTTGGTTCCTGCAGGGATTTGAACCAAGGACCATTGTGCTATAAAGCAAAAATGTTACCTCTGAGCTACAGAGTAGCTACTTATAATTCTATACATAAACAGACCTTTCTTTGACTACAGAGAGGGAAGACATGGTGATGTCATGCTGCTGGGTCACATGATATACAATTCAAACAAATCACACACGCCCCCTTCTGAGCACACAGAGCTGAAGAGCTAGATGCAGGAGGTATGAAATGAGATTGTGGCAAAACCCCTTTAGAGATTAGACTGGTGGGTGCATGGGCGCCATCAGGGCAACACTTCTGTCATGAGCTCTGATCAGAAGTGGCCTGCTGATATAGTACAAGATAGGAACTGGTAATAGACGAGGAGCCCAGATGTTTGGGGCCCTGAAATTACTCATGGCAGCCCTGGGTGGGTGTCAGTTAGGGAAGCCCACAAGATCATTGGAAGCTTCAGGTGCCTAACACTATGACCTCCCTCTTTCCTTTGTTGTAGCTGTTCTTGGTCTCTTACTTTAAGATTTCTATAACTCCTTATCAATCCAGTGGATAGTTACTGTACATAAGCAACCACTTCTCCATTACAAATGGACAACAGGTTGGGATTAATTAAATATTTTCATATAGGAGGGACATTGGGGTGTTCTCCTTTGGGACGGAAGGAGGGATTCCTTTCTGGGTTTATCCATCCTCTAGACGAGTAAAATGGGTAGGGTCGTGTTAACACCTCTGGGGATAAATTACGTAAATAGGCTTTTTTGTTAGCTTTATTGTTCTTAAATTGAAATATAAAGTTTAAACGGAAAAGAAGTTGAATTCTGTTACAACCAGTTTCCCAGCACAATTATTTATTATAGAGGCTTTCATGCTCCCTAATGAATACATTTTGAGTCTGATTTCTGCTAGCATCAACCTTTAGAGAGGTTCATATTGATGTAAGCTACTCTCATCTCTGGATAAAAGAAATTAAGGAAGCAGAAACAAGCCCTTGAAGGACTCCTTAATGATAAATTAGTGTACAGCAGGGAACTATTTTCAAAGAAATATTTACTCCTGTGCAGTTTTCTTCTGCTTTTAACATGTATTTATGTTTTTATAATGCAGGCACAAGCTGTGACCCACGTTTTCACATGACTCATGATGCCTTCATTGGCAGAAGGAAGAGACATATTCTATATCATTTTAATGCTCTTGTTAAATGGCCTTGGATGTGCTGACCAACTTTTGCTTTTTAGACTAATTTTCAATGCTAGACATGGACCAACCAAAGAGGTAGAGATAAGACTGTTTTAGAGTAGCACTGAAGACAATGGGCCACATGTATGAACCTGTTTAGGTCTAAAACCCACTCTTTTGCCCATGGGCAAAAGAGTGGGTTTTAGACCTAAACAGGTTCATACATGTGGCCAAATGAGCCTAGGATTAAATGGTTGTAGCCCTATTGACAGCTTAAAGGGAATGTGTCTCAAGAAAATGACCTTTTATTTAACTATTGTTTTATGTTAAACAACTTTTTAAAGATTTTCTTTTACATTTTCCATATCACTATCTATATTTTTAAAAAAAACTTGAAATCCTACAATTTTCACTTTGCCATTAGGCCTAATAATTGTCTGCTGAAAGCTTTCTCTACAGAACAGGAAGTGTCAGTCTCCTAATTATCAGTACAGGCAGGGTTACACTGAGAGGTGACATGAATGTGTAAAGATAACTCAGGATCCACCATTCACAATAGGAGATAGTGTTATACCTCCTCCTCTCCTCCTCTCTGCACACTGACTTCTATCCAGGTCACAGAGCATGACTAGAAAACTCTCCTATAGAAGTCATTGGTTCCCATTCTGTTCACAGGCTCCTTTGCCCATGTAGTCAGTGCCATCTTTCCCATTGGGCACACTTGGTTGCCCTACAAGCATAAGGGCCCCAGATGGTGAATGTATGTCCCAGGATTTCAGGATGTACGCCCTGGAACACTGGGTCGGTGTTGTTTATTTAACTGTTTGTATGTTCTTTTGACATGGAAACATATAGGCCACGTTCACACGGCTTATTTGTCCGCGGATTGGCGTCGTACTCCGCGCCTTATTTGCGCTGCAGTACGGCTCCAATCCGTCCCAGTAACTACGGTAATCCACAGTTCTCATAGAGAACAGTGGATTCCGTCGCTCCTCCCCGCTCGGCGAATCCGCCGCGGGGGGAGAAAGTGACATGCACATTATTTATGGCGCGTACGCGCCATAAATAATGACAGTCTATGGGGTCGGGGAGTGGCGCCCCCGCCGCGCGCCGGCCCCGTCCCCGCCCCGCCCCTTATTCACGCCGGATTTGCGCGCGCAATCCGGCTCACAAATCCGCTGTGAATAAGCCGTGTGAACACGGCCTTTCAAACTGTGATGGAACCTTCTGCCACCTGCCAGGGAGTCTTGTATGCTGCAGGCTGCCTACACGACATCTGAGGGGTGTCCCAGTGTAGGTGATGTGATGATATGGGAGTGCTTGGTGGTGGTCAGAGGCATAGCCTCATGTGGTGCCATGTTTGGGTGTGGCTAGAGGCAAGGTCTGGTGTGATGTCATGTATCCAGGCAGGGCTCACTGCACTGCTGTGCACAGGGGCCCATAATGCTGTTAAAATGTCCCTGTATGTAGCTGCTGTAAAAAATCTCCCTTAATTCTGTTAAAAGTATCTCAGACAAGTTGACTGTTCCAAAGTAATAATATACTTACAACAAAATTGAGAACTCTGCAATCAGAAAATAAAAACAGATAAGATGAAAAGAATATGGATCAATATCTTATTTTAATTAGCAAAGAAAAAATGGTGTTAGATTCCCTTTAACTACTGTTGCATACCTTGCCTATGATACCACGGGGCATTGACACATGACTAAACTGCCCTAAATGTTAACTTACAAAAGATTGATAATGAGGAGTAGGCAGAGAAGGCTATCTCCTAGTGTGCCATTGGACAAGGAGTTGAATTAAACAAAAAAAACACGCTCTGTACTTAAAGGGGTTTTCTCACTACAAAAATTAGCTTTCAACATGTAAGGATAGGTCGTTAAAGACTTTTTCTAAATACAATGGTCTTTTAACCCCTTACCGCCGGGGCCAGTTTTGGCCTCTCTGACAGAGCCCCATTTTTTAAATCTGGCATGTGTCACTTTATGTCAGAATAACTTTCTGACACTTTAACCTATCCATGTGATTCAGAGATTGTTTCCTTGTGACACATTGTGCATTAAGATAGTAAGAAATTTTGGTCCAAAAAGTCCTTGTTTCCTAATTTGTGAAAAATATCAAAGAATCGTAAAAAATGTGAAAAATTTACCAATTTCAAACTTCAAAAATTTCTGCGTGTAAGACAGTTATTCCACTCAAAATAGTTTATAACTATCATCTGCCATATGTCTATTTAGGTTGGCATCATTTTTTTAAATGTCTTTTTTTTACGACATTAGGGGGCTTAGAAATTTAGTAGTAATTTTCAAATTTTCAAGAAAATTTGCAATATACATTTTTTTAGGGACCAGTCCAGTTCTAACATTACTTTGATTGGCCTGTATGTAAGAACCCCATAAGAAACTACATTCCTTAAAGTATTCAAAACAGAATTTTGGAAGTTTATTAACCTATTAGGTGTTTCACAGTAATTAAAGCAAAGTGGAGATTTTTGCAGATTTTCAATTTTTATCCATTATTTACAAGAACACTGTAGATGTGATCAAGGAAATTCAAATTAATATTGATTCCCCAGATTCTGCTGTTTCAAGAGATATCCCATATGTGTCCCTAGTGCGCTATTTGGCTCAACCACAAACCTTAGAATAGGAGGAGCACCTACTGAACTCTTGGGTCTCATTGTCATTATGATTTCATTTAGGTGCCATTTCAGGTTTGCGGACACCCTAAGGTGCTAAAACTTTATAAACACCGCTAAAATGACCCCATATTTTTTTTCCCACAATCTGCAATTTTAGCTGAAAATTACAATTTTTACAAGGAATCCTGGAAAAAAAGCACCCAAAATTTTGTTACACAATTTCTTCCAAGTTTGACAATACCCTACATCCACATGTAAACTGCTGTTTGGATGCATGGTAGGGCAGGGAGTGTTATTTGGATTTTGGAACGCAGATTTCGGTGGGGTCATGTCGCATTTGCAAAGCTCCCAAAGTACCAGAACAGGTGAAACCTTCCAGAAGTCACCCTATTTTGGATTCAACACCTCATGGATCTCATCTAGGGGTGTATTGTGCATTTTGGGCACACAGGTGTTCCATAGTTTTTTTTTAGTGTTGGCCCATGAAAATAGGAGGATAAAACGCAGTTCCACCATTTTTTTTGGACTTCAATTTTACAGTGTTCGCCATACGGGATAAATGACAAGATAACTTTACTTTGGGGGTCAGTACAATTGCAATGATATTAATTATATATTGTTTTTATGTTTTATTACTTTTACACAATAGAAATAGGTCTTTAAAAAATTGTGTTTTTATTTTGCCCTATTCTGATAGCCATAACTTTTTAATTTTTCTGCATATGGAGCTGATTATGGGCTTGCTATTTGCAGGATGAGTTGACTTTTTATTAGTACCATTATGGGGTTCATATGATGCTTTGTTCACTTTTTATTAAGGTTTTTGTGAGGCATTTTGACCAAAATACAGTATCCCTGGTAGTGTTTTTTTATTTTTATTTTTTACAGTGGTCTCTGTGTGGCATAAAAGACATGCTAGTTTTACTCAGCAGGTCGATATGATTACATCGATACCCAATTTGTATTTTTTTATGTTTTACTGCTTTTACACAATAAAAACACTTTTATTCAAAAAGGAAAACACATTTTTGCTTCGCCGCAGTTCAAGAGCCATAACTTTTTTATTTTTCTGTGTATGGTGCTGTGTAGGGGCTTGTTTTTTGCGGGATAAGTTGCTGTTTTTATCGGTATTTTTAGGGGGACCAGACTTTTTGATCAGTTTTAAATCCGTTTTTTGGAAGGCAGGGTAAAGAAAATACTGCAATCAGGGGAGTTGCTAGGGTCGCAAAACATCCAGGGCTCGGGCCCTTAAGTTTTTCTGAGTAGGGCTGAGTGCACACGCCATTTTCAAGCCACATTGTGAACTGCAGATGTATTTTTACAGAGAAAAAACTTCTGTTCCTGTCACTAATATTTTGCATATTCTACATAGATCCCGTTCATCTCCTCAGCAGTCACTACACAATGAAAATCAGAGCTGACAAATTTGCGTTTTCAAAACCTCTCACCTCCATATGACAGTTTAACACCCCTAAATAACAGTCACCAAAACATACACCTATACATGGAGCAATCATTGCTACTAAAAAAAACTACAAAACCATTACTACCTAGGGATCAAATAAATCTGCCAGGCTATGACTGAATGTGATCACCACATGTGACTATCAGCTGTACACAGACTCTGAAGGCATATACCACCACCATACAGTGACCATATAGTGGTAGATACTAGTTGTACGTAGGCTCAGCAGAAATAAAAGTGATTACACTGCAGTTACATTTGATGAATTACAGTAGATGTCTCTGAAGAGTTGTTCTCTTTCTCTTCTTCTCCATCTGTCCCAGATGCCATGACGACTACTCCCGGCCATGACTCTTCACTGAAAAATTTACAAAACAAACATCTCAGACTCCTCACTGTATCAGCACTTCTCTTCCAATTCCAATCTCTATACAAACTCCCCATCGATAGTTCCCCAAATGGTAATAATTTCCCCCTTGTGCCCCAAACGACTATGGGGCTCCCATTTGTGCACCGAGGTTTAGTCGTGGTGTGTAAATCAATATAGGAAGTAGTGAAATTCCTGAGACAGTATGTAGGCATACCCCAAAATGTAGGCAGTCCTCAGTTAGGAAGGTAAAGTTATAGGTCCCCCAATAGATAGGTATCTCGGTCCCCTATTTAGAAAGGTAGTTATATAGGTTGCAGAATAGAAATATAAGTAGAACTATAGATCCCTATTATGCAGTTATATAGACCCCTGTAGGTAGTTAAAGGCCCCCTGTAGGTAAATATTTGCCCACTGTAACCAGGTAGTAGCCCACTGTATCCTGATTGCTGCCCCCTCTAGCCAGGTTATTAGCCCCCATAGCCAATAATATGCCCCCTGTAGCCAGGTTACTGCCCCCTTAGCCATTAATATGCCCCCTTTAGTCAGTTTACTGCCTCCTTTAGCCAGGTAATATGCCCTCTTTAGCCAGTAATATGCCCCCATAGCCAGGTGATATGCCCCCATAGCCAGGTAATATGCCCCCATAGCCAGGTAATATGCCCCCATAGCCATTAATATGCCCCCTTAGCCAGTAATATGCCCCCATAGCCAGGCAATATGCCCCCATAGTCAGTAATATGCCCCCATAGTCAGTAATATGCCCCCATAGTCAGTGATATGCCCCCATAGCCAGGTAATATGCCCCCATAGCCAGGTAATATGCTCCCATAGTCAGTAATTTGCCCCCATAGCCAGTAATATGCCACCATAGCCAGTAATACACCCCCATAGCCAGGCAATATACCCCCCTAGTCAGTAATATGCTCCAATAGCCAGGTTTCTGCCCCCTTTCCTAATAAAAATTAAATAAAAAAAGTTACTCACCTTAGCACAGTCCAGGTCCAGGTCCTGTAGCTGGTGAACGGTGTAAGCGACTTGACGTCACCACGCCGCTTACGCCGTCATGCGTGAGGAAAGCTATGCGTCATGCCCTCTGCGACGCTGCTGTGTATGTATCAGCGCTTACCAAGCGCTGATACATACAAGGAAAAAAGCAGGACGGGAACGATCCGTCCTGCCTCCTCCCCGACTCTGACTGCACGGCCGCTGTGAAACGGCCGTGCAGTCAGAGAGATCGGCGGGCGCCGCCCGCACTAAGGAGCACTCCAGGCCCATGGCAGCGACTTGGAGCTGCAGACATTCGGGGCACAGGCAGATTTATTCGGGGCACGAGCCCCGAATATATCTGCCTAGCGACGCCTCTGACTGCAATCCTAGTAGTGTTTTTTTTATTTTTAACAGCGCTCACCGTGCAGTAGCCATGACAAGTTAGCTTTGCTCTATGGGTCGATACAATTACGGTAATACCCAATTTATATAGTTTTTTTTTTATTTTGAAGCACTTAATAAAACACTTATGCATTGCTATCTTCTGATAGCCATAACTTTTTTATTTTTCCGTATACAGAGCTGTGTAAGGACTTTTTTTTGCGGGATGAAATGACGTTTTAATTGATACGTGTTTTTTATTTTATTTTTTGTGTATGTGTTATACGTTCTACTTTTTTAACTTTTTTTTTAACTTTTTCCCAGAGGGGATTTGTAACAGCAATCTTCAGATTGCTGTTACAATAGGAGACCTGTACACAGCATTGCTGCTGTGTACTGGTCTCCATGGTAACTGTCAAATACATGGTGACCAGATGGCCCGGATGGTTTCAGAAAGCATCCGGGGTCGGGTGAGTGGAACAGTAATGGCGCAGAGTGGTAGAAAGGAAAAGCTCACTCCTCGTGCCTGCAGCTTCAATGAAGCATTAATCACCCGCAGCTGGAGCCCACTCCGGCTGCGGCAGATGCGGCATGAGGCCAGCGATAATTTACCGCTGGTCCCATATCGCGATCGTGTGGGGCTCGCCTGTAAATCTGCAGGATCGCCAGGACGTATGCATACGTCCAATGTTGGGAAGGGTTTAATATTGCCATGGTCATTGCCATGGTCTCCAGAGAAGAGAAATTTTATTTGCTCTGAGTGCACACAGGTTTCTCTGCTCTCCTTTCCTGATAAGATAGAGCGTAGGGAGCCATAGTCGGAGGGAGCAGATACTTTATAAGGGTATGTTCACACGGCTTAAATTGCCACGTATTGCACTTTATACATGGTGAAATGCGCGCCGCAATTATGGTAATTCATAGCTCTCATAGAGCGCTATGGATTACATGTCGTCTCCCGCGGCATACAATACGATCGTATTCTATGCGCGGGTGGAGAATTGACATGTCAATTGTTTGCGGCATGTCAATGGGGCCGGGTGGCTAACTCCTCCCCCCTGTGTTTTGGAATTATGTGCTGATTGAGGTTCGGCTCGAACTTGAACTCTTTAGGGTTCGATCATTTCTGTTGGTAATGCTCTAGAGACTGCATTACACACCGTACCCCAGAGACTAATTATATTACACACCATATCCCAGAGATTACATTACACACTGTACCCCAGAGATTACATTACACCAGACCCCAGAGATTATTTTACACTCCATACCCCAGAGATTAGATTACACACCATATCCCAGAGATTACTACATTACACACTGTACCACAGAGATTACTAAATTACACACTGTACCCCACAGATTACTATGTTACACACTGTACAACAGAGATTATATTACACCATACCCCAGAGATTATTACATTATACACTGTACCCCAGAGACGGTTTTTCGGCACTGGCAGTGTTGATTGCTTGTTGGAAATTCGCTGCTTGTAAAAGCAGAATTGTGACGAGCAAACGACCCAGACTGCCCGATGCAGATTTCTGCCTCTTATCCTTTAGTGCTGTTAGTGCATAAAACGGCTTCAAGAATTCTTTGTAGGTGCTGACAGTGCGTGACGAAAATACTCAATTAAAATAAGTGTCATCTAAATGACATCACTGATTTTACATAGGGTATAATGTAAATCAGATTCCTGTTGGATTGGACACCAGTTCTGAGGCAGATCCAGCACTGAATCAGCCCCAGAATCAGCATTCATATCTTCTGTGTGAACGTACCCTTAAGGTATGTTCATACGGCATATAGCGTGGCGTACTGTGCACTCTGAGAAATGCCGGGTTTTAGAGTACGTGCTAGCCAGTCCACACTTCTAAAATGCTGCGAAGCCAGTAAGTGCAGGGAAGAAGTGACATGCCACTTCTTTCTCCCGGCGCGCAGTACATGTCTGGGAAAACGGAAGTTAACCAATGAGAGCTATGAATTACCGTAGTTACAGTCCATACTTTGTGGCGTCTTACAGCACAATTATGCACTGAAGTACGGACCGCAAAGACACCGTGTGAATATATCCTTATATGCACACTGGACACATGTAAACACATACACATTATTTATATGTGTATGTATATATATGTGTATATATATATATACACTAGACACATGGCTGTACATACAGTATATACACATCTCACATATACAGTACATACCCTACTCACATGCACACACAACACCTAGCAGCCTTGTCCCCTCCTTACCTGCCTCCTATAGTCTGGTACAGTCAGTAGCTTCTTCCTCCCACTACAGACAGGGGAGGCAGGGGGCCACTGATTCATTCAGCAGTAGCTTTTCTTCTACTATGATGAGGGCTGAGCATAAGGGAGGTGGTATACGAGGGGAGGGAAAGATACTTAAACAGCCCCAGATACAGAGTGTACTGGACTGTGGGCACCGTTCTGATTGGTGAAGCAGCCCCTGCTGACTCCTGCTCTACCAATCATCACTGCTCTCACTCTGCACTGACAGTTGAAGCTGGTACCTACTCTGTTCCCCCAAGATGCACAGAAATATAGGAGGCAAAGGGTTAATTTCTTCCTCCTCTGAGTACATTGATCGACTGGATATCACGTCATTTGCTAATGAGTTCATTTCAGGCAATGAGTGTTAGGAGCAACTGTTTGGAAACTTTTGAATGACTTCTTTAATGATATTATTCTGTGTTATTCGGTATAATCTGTCAATGCTATGTTGAGGTTGTGTTATGTAACATTCCAAACACAAAAAAAAATGAATATGTTGCATAGTTAAAGTAGTTTGGCAATTGTTTTCAGTATAAATGTTTTCTAACATGTAATTTGATCATATTGTACCACAAGTCAGTCTTACGTTTACATCATGACACTGGATGGTATTTGAGAAGTTTCTCTGCTAACATTATTGCTAGAAATGAGTGGGCAGTAAAAAGTTCTATTTCGATTAGAACCTCGAACTTCAGTGAGTTCGGTTCGAGGTTCTATTTGAACTAGAACTTAAACCCCATTAAAGTCTTTGAGAGAAGATGTTCTGGTTAATTTTTTATACCTATACAGGTGAGGAGAATCTGGAATTACCATCCATAACAGTAAAATGGATACGTGGAACGAGTTAGTGAAGAAAATCTGTCTCTAAGAGTGACAGAAAAAAATTGAGAGGCTAAAATACTTCATTCCTTTCGATGGCTAACTGAAAGAGGAGGACAGCTTGCAAGCAGGGGCATAGCTATAGGAGGTGCAGCGGTAGCAGCTGCTACAGGGCCAAGTATCCTGAGATGGCACAAAAGCCCCTTTGACACATAGGAGATTTGGAGACGGTGTGTTATACAATTACTGAACCCCCAAAACTGCAAAAACAGAACTTGTGGGCACTGAGTATAATTTAGCAAATCCAAGGACTTTGTATAATATATATATCCATGTATATGAGAGTTTGGTGTTATGTGAGCCTGCAAATGTCACCAAATAACAGCTTCTGGGTATGGGAAAGATGCAGCCAGCAATACCAAACTCCCTAACTATTGCTGTCTATGGAGAGGAAATGCTATCTAGCTAACTAAGAGCAGTCTGTACAGTACAGAGAGTAAGCTGAAAATGGCATTCCCAAGGCAATACAGAGAAATATATATAACATGGTCATGTGATTTTAGCAACCAATGAGAGCCCTGCATCTCAGCGATGATGTTTTTGACACTCCTCTGTGCTCTGCATTGACTGGATGGTCGCCAAAAGTGCAGAAAGGTGATTGGGTGGACGCCAAAGGTGCAGAAAGCCACTGCAAATGAAACTGAAAATGGCATGTCAAACTGGAACTAGAACTTTACTCAAATGAACAGTAAAATGCTCAGTTCGAGTTCTACAAATTCGAGAAGCTCTACTAGAACTTTACTTATCTAGAACGGTTCGATCAACACTAATCAACACATTTCTAAACATTTACTGACAGTGACATAATTAGGAATAATGTTTACAAATTTGATAAATTTGCTGTAGATACCTACCGTATTCTCATGCTTTCATATGAATTATTCTTTATTGAAGTGGCTAAAAAGTGAGGGGGATCGTCCCCCACCCAAAGCAAAGTGGGGGAGACCATTCCTCTCTGCCCCTCACCCCTAAAAATACACCTGTGAGTACTGTCATGGTTACTTTGGTCAAGTGGGATGTTTTAGAAGTTAGATGTGTGGCGTCCAACTTCAGGCAACGCTGTAAAGGCTTAGCTGAAGTAAATGCGACTGTGGTACAGAACATTTAAATGAGATCCTGTTTAACCATTGCATTAAGCCTGAATAAGGGTTTGGTACCCTGAAACCATGCTGTGTTGCTATTTGCCTATCTACCTGTACATACAATGGTGCTTTTACTTTGACGTGGAGCAGTTAAATCAGTCGTACACTAATGAATCATCACTGCACTTTGGATGCTGACTATTCATTGCAATTTATGTTGAAACTAGGTGGATTGGGAGACCTATCACCAAAGTCTGGCACCGTAGACTGAGTTACAGTTGAGAGTTCTACCCATACAGGAACATATAGCCAGGTTGTAACTTTATCAATTCCTGCTAAAGTAGGTATCTATAGGATCAGACCAGATGGGCTACTCTTTGGTCTTCACATCATGAACCTTGGTCTCTCATGTCAATTTTGTTTAGTCTTTGATTATCCTTCCTTAGACTACTTTTGATAGTTACTAACCACTGCCTACACAAACACACTCACGACTTGCTAATGTCTAGAATTGACTGTTCTCCTAATGATATGGTTCAGTATTTGCCCATGCAGTTGTTAAAGCTGTAGTTTCCAGTATCTGAGAAATGCCTTCCGTGCAATTATATAAAAAGGTGCATCCAACAGTTATCATGCTGAACTTAAAGGGAATATGTCATAAAAAATTAGTTATTGTTTAACTCACGTTTTTATGTTAAACACATTTTTTTTAAGAATTTTTGGTTATATTTCTTTTGAATTTTCCATATCACTTTCAATATTTTTTTTAATAATTCTTGTCCTGCAGTTTTCACTTTGGCCACTAGGCCTAATAATAGTCTGACACTTCCTGTTCTGTACAGAAAGATTCTCAGTTGTCTGCTCATTATCAGCACAAAAAGGGTCAGATTGAAAGGAGACACCAGTGTGAATTGATAACACAGGATCCACCAATCACAAGAGGAGATAGTCACAGTTTACCCTTTCACCTCCCTGCACAGTGACTTCTTCCCAGGTCACAGAACATGACTAGAAAACTTTCCTATAGAAGTCAATGGGACTGAGTCAGTCTTAAGGGTGCGTTCCCACTGCACAGGACAAATACCGGCCAGTTTGCCGGACGGTATTTGTCCTGTTTTGCGCCTGTCCTCATGGCCACGGGGGGGACGGCTTTTCTCTGCGATAGGCGGAGAAAAGCCTTCCCCCTTCACATTGCGATGCACAGATTCCGTCCGAAAACCGGACGGAAGATTGTGCTATCATAATGTTTTGCGGCCGGACCACGGGTGGAAAAACCGCCCAACGGAAAACCTGTGCAGTGGGGACTGCTACACAGGTTTTCCATAGAGCACCATTGTGCTAATTTTCAGCCGGTTTTTCAGGCGTTCTGAAAAACCGCAAACCGGCTAAAAAAACGGACAAAAACCCGTGCAGTGGGGACATGCTCTAAGGCTTCTATGTGCTGGAAGCTACTGTAAAGGATCTCTCTGACTGCTGTTAAAGCAGTGCAAACAAGACCTAGTGGCCAAAGTGAAAACAGCAGGACTTAAGAATTATTAAAAAATATTGAAAGTGATATGAAAAATGTAAAAAAATATCAACCAAAAATTCCTAGAAAATGTGTTCAACATAAAAATGGGACTTAAACATTTAGTCACTTTTTGATGACACATTCCCTTTAAGGAAACAAGAGTGGTGGGGCAAACTCTGAAACTGCTACTATGGGAACCAAGAAAGCTTGTTCTATCTCATTTTAGCATCTTTCGTACGCCCCCAACACACAAACCACCAGTGTTTCAACCAAACCGAACTGCTTTCACCATATTGGCTACTGGAGGACTACACTCACCGGCCACTTTATTAGGTACACCTGTCCAACTGCTCGTTAACACTTAATTTCTAATCAGCCAATCACATGGCGGCAACTCAGTGCATTTAGGCATGTAGACATGGTCAAGACAATCTCCTGCAGTTCAAACCGAGCATCAGTATGGGGAAGAAAGGTGATTTGAGTGCCTTTGAACGTGGCATGGGTGTTGGTGCCAGAAGGGCTGGTCTGAGTATTTCAGAAACTGCTGATCTCCTGGGATTTTCACGCACAACCATCTCTAGGGTTTACAGAGAATGGTCCGAAAAAAAGAAAAAACATCCAGTGAGCGGCAGTCCTGTGGGCGGAAATGCCTTGTTGATGCCAAAAGTTCAAAGGAGAAGGGCAGACTGGTTCGAGCTGATAGAAAGGCAACAGTAACTCAAATTGCCACCCGTTACAACCAAGGTAGGCAGAAGAGCATCTCTGAACGCACAGTACGGCGAACTTTGAGGCAGATGGGCTACAGCAGCAGAAGACCACACCGGGTGCCACTCCTTTCAGCTAAGAACAGGAAACTGAGGCTCCAATTTGCCCAAGCTCATCGAAATTGGACAGTAGAAGATTGGAAAAACGTTGCCTGGTCTGATGAGTCCCGATTTTCTGCTGCGACCGTCGGCTGGTAGGGTCAGAATTTGGCGTCAACAACATGAAAGCATGGATCCATCCTGCCTTGTATCAACGGTTCAGGCTGGTGGTGGTGGTGTCATGGTGTGGGGAATATTTTCTTGGCACTCTTTGGGCCCCTTGGTACCAATTGAGCATCGTTGCAACGCCACAGCCTACCTGAGTATTGTTGCAGACCATGTCCATCCCTTTAGGACCACAATGTACCCAACATCTGATGGCTACTTTCAGCAGGATAATGGCGCCATGTCATAAAGCTGGAATCATCTCAGACTGGTTTCTTGAACATGACAATGGTTCACTGTACTCAAATGGCCTCCACAGTCACCAGATCTCAATCCAATAGAGATCTTTGGATGTGGTGGAACGGGAGATTCGCATCATGGATGTGCAGCCGACAAATCTGCTGGCAACTGTGTGATGCCAATCATGTCAATAATGGACCAAAATCTCTGAGGAATGCTTTCAGCACCTTGTTGAATCTATGCCACGAAGAATTGAGGCAGTTCTGAAGGCAAAAGGGGGTCCAACCCGTTACTAGCATGGTGTACCTAATAAAGTGGCCGGTGAGTGTATGTCAACAGTGATAAATGATAGGATCTTAATGACAGTGACACTGACTACTGTTTGCCAGTGGAGAGGAAACGTGGTGCCAGGCACATTTTTTTCATTGTAGTACATGTAACTAGTTTGCATGATGTTGTTGGAAAATAGAGTTCTGCACTCCCTAATTTACAAGAAAAATAATTGTAAAAGTGGGCCATGAGGCTGGATTCCTCAAGCAGAAACTAGCCGCTGCAAAGCAGTGATAAATCTCTTGTATTTTATTTGCCCTGGTTTGCCATTCTAGATAATGACTCTTGCTTGCGTTTGCAAATTAGTTGAGCTAGTTGGGCTTTCATGGCTTTTGAAGAAATGGTTATATAAACCACACAAATGTATAGATGCAATAAAATGCATCACATGGATCATGCAAAATTTACAGTAGTAATAAATACCCAGACTGTCATGTGAGTTTTGTTAACTTTTGCAAAATCAAAGAAAAAGAAAACTAGGCTGCAAGTCAGCAAAAGTCGCTGTAAAATCTGTTTGAGCACACACTTTTGGGGCACTTTGCTCACTACAGGGCAGCATAAGAATATCAGTCAATGTTATGGAGCCGCAGTGGAAAGACCTTTATACAGGATATATGCCATACAAGAATGCATTTATTGCATGTTCTTGATGGAGTTGATGGTGCTTAGTGCAGAGGACAGTAAGGAGTGTGAGGATTGACTGGACATTGAACTACATAGTTGTTTAGCTGCTTATGTTTGATGCAGCAGTCAATGTATATACAATGGCTGCTCTGTGCATGTAATATTACAGTATCCCAACCCTTCATCATGCTGTGTGCATGCAAAGCCAGTTATGTGCATGTAATGCATTGTTCAGTCTACTGACCCACCTTTCTACTATGCTTATGTGCAAAGCCCTTCCCTTGTTCTGATCCCCCAACAAGCTTGTCTAATTACAATACTAAAGACCCTGACTGTGTTTGTGTGTCTTGCACTCCATTAGTTATCACATGTAAGAAGTTTTTTCATGCATTTTTTTAACCAGTGCATTGGCAAGGTTATTAACCCCTCTACATTATAAACAATTATTTGTGCTATGGGATGTTAATGTCAATAGTTCTTTATCAAATCCATGACTTAAAGGGGTTCACCTATCACAAACATTGATGGCATTATATATATAAACACATATATTATTTATAGTGATATGCCATCAATATTAGATTGGTGTGGGTCCTAGCTTTGGTCACTCCTATCTCCAGATAATAGACCCCAGAAACTCTGCGCTCTGAACAGAGAAGTAGTTGTGCTTGTAGTTCCATCTGGCTGTACTTGGAACTCCTACTAAACGGAATGGGGAGTACCTGTGCAAGTGAGCCACATCTCTAATTGGAACAGGGAATTTGGGGGCAGCTCTCAACCTCTCTTACAGCAGGAATTCACAGCAATTTAAAGGGATTGTCTCACTACATCAATTCCTCTTACTTCAGTCCTTTTTTTTTTGTTTCATTTTTGCATTCAGGGGTGTTTTTACTGGCTACTACTGGTTTGCAGTGATGAGCTGTTGAGGACACCAGGTCTGTAGCTATAGCAACCAGCGCTGGCAGTCTATCAGGAGTTTACAGAAAAAATGGGACATTAATTTCTCAAAGAATAAAAAAAAACGAAACATGGCCATACTCCTAAGGTCACTATAGTTACAGACCTGTTTGATCTCTCCTGGTAGGCTGCCATACTCACAGCTCAAAGGATGGAATGAGACTTACCCCAGCAGAGAGGCAACCCCATGCTACTTAGGAAAAATACACAGGTGCAGATGATTGCTGAGCAGTAGCCCATACATCTCGCCACAAGGGGAACACCACACTGCATATTAAATTGACACCTGTTCACACAGCATGCAAAAAAGCTACAGTACAATAAAATATTTTTCCTAAGTAGCATGAGGGCTGGTGTAGCCTCTCTGCTGGGTTCAGTCTCATTCCAGCCTTTGAGCTGTGAGTATGGCAGCCTATCAGGAGAGATCAAACAGGTCTGTAACTATAGTGACCTTAGGAGCTGATGCAGCCCCTACAAGAGGGGATATCTAGAAATAGGTAGAACACTGTTAATGGACATATATTGCAGTTACTTGTTTTTGCAAGATCTTCAACATAAAAAGCAATCCTTGTAGTGAGACAACCCCTTTAAGTAGCATGAGACCAAAATATTCTCTCTCTATGCAATGCAATAAATGACATAATCCCATCAACTTTCTCCATTTGTCCTTTACCATGGCAAAAAAGGCCAAAACAGATCGATGTAAAAACGTAATTTTTTTTCATATGTTCGGTGGATCCAAGTGCACAAAACAACTTTGTTCATAGTGGGTTACGATGATATGTGCACTTAGTCAAATGTCTCTTCCTGCTCAATGGGCTGTTCACTGTACTCCTGCCTTCATGGAGCCATTGAAGTGGCCCTTGAATTCCTGTATCTAAGAAACTGGAATTTCCAAACTAACCACTGCCATTTCAATGTTACATCTGATTGAGAAAGCTCTAAAACTATATAGTGACAAGGAAGCTAATAATACATAAACATGATAAATAGGAGGACTCCCACAGGCAGGAAACGCCTGGCTAGTTTAAGAACATTTAGACAACACCGTCCAGTGAGTTTGTACAAGTTCTGTTTGCTTGGCATTTCCTGAGAACCTAGAATAAACGCAGAGTAACATGGTCTAGAGGGAACAAACAAATATTTATCAATTTAAGCTGGGTAAGTTTGTTCCTACTGCAATGATTTATGATTTATTTCTTGGCCAGTACATTCTGTTTTTCTTATAAGCTAAAATTATTAAAGCTATAAAGATCCATTCATTGTATTAGAAATACACCTAAAATTCTAATTGATCTAACACAAGAAGCCACTGTGTACCTTTCACAAACATATGCAGTACAGTAAATAAAAAGGAACAATATATCAACTGAAAAGCTTAGCTTGCATCTTTCCCTATCACAATCTGCTTCCAAACCAGAAATCTACTCATCTGTGTACAACGCCCCACTATCTCTCTCTATGCAAGGGTGCAGTATGGCTTATATGTGATTCATGTTTACACCTTAAATTGGTATTTTTATATTAGTGATTAGCTTTAAGCATGTAGGCAAAGATAAATAAAGATTATTACCATATACATTGCGATTTTAATTATGCTTCATTTCACAGTTAGAACAGTTGTTATCTCCTGCTTGTTCTTTTTTTAACTGTATATTTAATTTTTTCATAATAAAGGAAATACAAGTATACACAATAAACATACACAAGGAGGAAAGTCCATATACTGTTATGCATATGGAAGTTCAAGATAATCAAAAGTCTAAGAGGTAGGCGATGTAGAGTTCAAGTAAGTCAGATATTATAGAGCCATAGCTCTGTACAAAAAAGTCTACTAAAAGCCTATGACCTCCTGCTTGTTCTACACAAACTTCTTTGGGGTTTAAACCGCAGCCTTTCCCCTGTTTTAGCAGTAACCCTGCTGGTGACGGCACTCCCAGCTGTGTCTTATCAGCAGACTGGAGCTTCTCCTTCTTCTTCTCTGAGTTTATCTCTATACTGAAAAGAATTGTAACCCCTAAAGTTATTGCCTGTGAGGGAAACAGACTTTTTTCCCACCCCGGGACACATCTGCAGAGAAACTTTATTTTGAAAATTTCAGGGAGAGTTTAACAGAGACTGTCACCCAGCTAACACTTTTTTCTTGGGGAGTATTAATTTTTTTTTCCCTCACTAGAAATTTCCCTCTCAGATTTCCCTCCCTCCCCCATGACAATAGGGGTTTCTGTTTGCTCCGTTTATAGGCAGACACCCTTTTTTACGTGTTTTTGGGTTTTTAAAACAAGTTCGCCCCACCAATGTCCCCTAATGGGCCGGCTGCGAATAAAAAACTAACAAAACCTGAAATGCCCGGAAACTGCTTTTAGACCCCCCCAGCTAGCGGAAAAGTGGGAGCCTAAAAAGGTTTAAATGAACAGTAAATTTTATTTCAGTTGGGGAAAAATCATTTCATATTCACTTACTTACTATTTCCCTGCCATTTTTAAAACAAAAATACAGCTCTTGCTTTTCTTTTACAAAAAAAAGATTTTTTAATAAGCATAGAAGTTAACTTTTAAATACCCTTGCTGGGACAAATTACAGAAAATCTGTTGTGTTTTACTGATAAAGTAACGGTGCTCATTCGGTCAATAGCTATCTCCTCCAACTAGCCCATGTAGATACATGCTTAGTGTGGCCAATCATAGCTGTGTATATCACAGTTGGGTATAATACAGAAAACAAAAAACAAAGGGTTTGAGTTGAAATTGAACAAAATAAAAACTTTTAACCCCCCAACCCCTTTTGGTTTGGAGGGGTCTTGTAAAAATTGGCAAATGGGGGCCAGCTATTGTCTCGTGTATGGGGGCCTCAACACTTCTTCATTGTCTGTCTGTTGCACAACTCATCCACCTTCTTCTTTCATTTGCTTTACTTGATGCCCATCGGGAATCCAAATAAAAACTGTTGTAGATCAAGGTGTCTATTATTCTTTGGTTGACTTCAGAGCAAGGCAATGATCTGGGTGCAACATACACTAAATACAGAAATTAATTGGGATAAAAGTCAAAATGTCAAAACCCTGGGTACACTAGGATTTCAGTCCAGAGCTCTACATTTAAACTGTAAAGTGAAAGGACGTTCCAATTTCTGGACCATACTTTGTGCTACCGCAAGCTCTTAGATGATTTAAGGAGCTTCCCTGTTTTTCACCCTTCACATTCTCACAGAGGTGTGGACTTTCAACATTAATGCAAACCATTGCACATACAGAGAGTAAAAAGGGGCAAACATTGAACTACACAAGACAACCGTTTTTTAAGGGAGGACCCCTCTTTTCTCCTTAACAACTGCGAAACCGTCTTTTGAACAGGGGCCCGGTGCTGGTTGTTCGTCTGCAGTGACGTTTTTTTTTTTTTTTTGTTTTTTTGGAGTCAATGGAGGGTTTGAGGCGCCCGGCGCCGCAGCTGCGTGGGATCGGGGGTTTGAAATGCACAACCCTAAATTCCCAGAGCATCTCCTGAAAGGGCACTGGGGGGTGGAGGAAACCTCAGAAACCCCGGTGTTTTAAACCCTTTGATTGCAGCAAATCCCCTTTACCGCAGCGCAAAAAAAAGGTTTTCCCCCTGCTCTGTCAGGTGATGGGAAAAACCCCTCGGTCACCGCCCAAAAAGTCGGAAAACCCCGCTGCACAGTAAAACCCCTGGGGCCCTAGAGGGGCCCAGAGCTGTCTGTGTATGAATCCAGTGAAAAGGACACACTGTGTGCTTTTCCAGATCCCCTCCTTTATGTAAAAATTTGGACACGGGTTTTGAATGTATTGGGATATATGAAAAAGTGTAAAAAAAAAAAAAAAAAATGAAAACAGTTCTCCTTCAGGGAGTAAAAAAAAAAAGAAAAAAAAACCCCAAAAAAAAAAGTGTAAAAAAAAATTTAAAAAAAAAAATAAATAAAATAAAATAAATATTTAGTAAAAAAAAAATTGTGCATAAAATAACACACCCCAAAAAAAAACCTATTTATATTAGGTTTCCCACAACCAAAAATAACCTTTTAGAATTAATCTAAAAAAATTTTAAGTTTTGAAATATGAAAGGTTTTAAAAAGAAAAAATTTAAAAAAAACTAATCATTTTTAAAAAAAAAAAAAAATATATATTGCAATTATTTTTAAGTGAAATTAAAAAATTCCCCCCATTTAAAATACCAAACCCCTTTTCAAAATTTTTAAAACGAGGGGCCCCAGGGCCCCAATTTCGTCTTGAAAAAATTTAAAAATTTTCAATTTTAAACCAAGGAGGGAAAAAACTAAAAAAAAAGTTCTGGTCATTAATACTTTTCGGAAATTTGGTTTTAAAAGGGGTTTTTAAAAAGGGGGTGTATGTTCTAAATTGTATTTGAAAATGTTATAGTAATGTTATTCTTGTATGCCTCAATGCCTTTTATTTTTTAGTAATTTTCAGATTAATGATCACTGTGTTATATATTAGTTTAGGACATATGTGTACTTACTGTATCACTTCTATTTTTTAGGGGTATATAATTTTATTGCTTATTTACATATTATTATTTTTTCTAATACTGTAGGATTTAGTGTTCATTTACATTTATTTGTATTGCATTGGGATATGTGTTCCGGTAGTACTTTCAGTATTCCAGCACCATCATTTATTTTATTATATATCGTATATACTCGAGTATAAGCCGAGTTTTTCAGCACAAAAAATGTGCTGAAAAAGCCCTCCTTGGCTGACACTTGAGTCACCTACGACGACCAGGCACTGCTGTGGCCCGGGCTCCGATGGCGATCTCTTCAGCTGTAGGGGCTTCCAAATTTTGGGGCATTTAAAAAAGCCTATTTTAAATTTCCTATTTGGGGGCATTAAAAAACCTTTTTTTCCTGCCTATGGGGGACATTAAAAAAAGCCTATACCGCCTTTTGGGGGGGACTTTTTAAAAATGATATACCCGTATGGGGGACTTAAAAAGTCTTTTTACCCGCCTATGTTTATTTTTTTTGGTATCCATTTTTATTTTTGAAATTTACCAGTAACTGCTGCATTTTCCACCCTGGGCTTATAATCGAGTCAATAGCTTACTTGCTTACTAATTGCTTACTTTCTTGTACCACTACTGAACAAGACTATACGATTGCTTAATAACATTTATACTACATAACAATACTTTACAGTGTTGCTTTGCATTATGCCCTTTTACATGTAGTCTTTTAGACTTTCTAGCAGTGCTAGACTCCTGCACATGGCAATCATCAGCCCCAGTGTATAGGTTCCAATGGGTGACAGACGTAGCACTCTTCCTCTAAATCAAATTTTTTTTAAAATTCACTATTTATGTGGCATCTAAGGGGTTTATTTCAATTGGGGGTTGGGGTTGCTTTCCTTTTACCGTGCAAAGGGACAGAATCTGGATTTTTTTCCTTTGGGGGGCCCCCACCTGAAAGGGTGTAAATTCAGTATGGTGCCCCGGGGGAGATTGCCAATTTTGCTTGGGTTCAGACCCCTTTCCCCTTTTTGTGAGAGGTTTTTCCCGATGTTCCCGGGATTGACAAGTATTAATGCTGCCCACAAAAAAGTGTTGCCCAGGGTGGACCAGTCTTCTCCTAGCTACATCACTGTACTGTGTACAAAATAGAGAAATCCCACCTTTGCTGACTTTTTGGGCCCTAAATGGGCAGAAGTGCTCCTCGTTATAGCAGCTCAACACATTCTATGTATGGTCCAAGTTTAACTGTGCCATATATATAAATGTCCGCCACAAAAAAAAAATTTAAGTAAAAATTTGGTTTTTCCCCCTAAATTCTGCCACTCTAGGTGCCCTGCCTTTTAAATGCCCTTTGTAAATATGGCAAATGTTCTTGGGGCAAAGCTTGTAAAAAAAGACATTAGTTACTTTTTAAAATGCAAGTAAGTTTAGCCCCAATTTACTGTATTATTTTGAAAACTTGTAGGGGGAGGGAAAGGGTGTTTTTTAGCAGAGAAAAGCTTTACTAACACTAAAATGTTTTTGGTTGTGACTCGAAATAATAGTTTCTGTTTGGTGTCTAGTGCTTATAAATGAGGCTTTTGAATCTGTAATGTTGGCTGTCAGGATTTTGTTCATGTGCTTTAGCTTGAAAGGGCAGTCATGCTGAACAGCAACACATTTGAGTAGTACAATGGTGATTGATGTCTTATGACAAGTAAATATTCCTTAGAAAGTATTTTAAAGTTAGCTTGTAAACAGTAAATGGATATTTGGAATGAGTTTTTTTTTCGAGCAATCCCTTCTTGTGAGGTGACAGTATACTGCATGTAATCCATCTTGTTTATTGTGTCACCGTGTTCGGGGAAGATGTAACTTTGTCCAATGTCAACGTTTATCAAGTGTTTTGATGTACTGGTTTCAGTGAGACAGTAGTGCGGCGTATATTAATGTCGTGTACTTTATGCAGATGAGAAATTTGGAGGTAAAGCCAATATACAGAGATGTAGGTAGCTACCCTAATGCATAAAAATTTTGCTATGGCACACTATGTGCAGTAGGTATGGAAAGTATTCAGACCCCTTTAAATTTTTACTCTTTCTTTCATTGCAGCCATTTTGTAAGATCAAAAAATTTCTTTTTTAGCTCATTAATGTACACTCTGCACCCCCCCCCCCATCTTGAAGGAAAACCCCCCAGAAATTTTAGATATTTTTGCAAATTATTAAACAAGAAAAACTGAAATATCACATGGTCTTAAGTATTCAGACCCTTTGCTCAGTATTGAGTAGAAGCATCCTTTTGAGCTAGTACAGCCATGAGTCTTCTTGGGAATGATGCAATAAGTTTTCACACCTGGATTTGGGGAATCTCTCCTATTCTTCCTTGCAGATCCTCTCCAGTTCCTCAGGTTGGATGGTGAACGTTGGTGGACAGCCATTTTCAAGTCTCTCCAGAGATGCTCAATTGGGTTTAGGTCAGGGCTCTGGCTGGGCCAGTCAAGAATGGGCACAGAGTTGTTCTGAAGCCACTGCTTTGTTATTTTAGCTGTGTGCTTAGGGTCATTGTCTTGTTGGAAGATGAACCTTCGGCCCAGTCTGAGGTCCAGAGCGTCTGGAAGAGGTTTTCATCCAGGATATGTCTGTACTTGGCCGCATTCATCTTTCCTTCAATTGCAACCAGTCATCCTGTCGCTGCAGCTGAAAAACACCCCCATAGAATGATGCTGCCACCACCATGTTTCTCTGTTGGGCTTATATTGGGCAGGTGATGAGCAGGGCCTGGTTTTCTCCACACATACCACTTAGAATTAACACCAAAAAGTTCAGTCATCGTCACAATCTGCCATAAAGCTCCGACTGGTGGAGGCTGCAGTGATAGTTGACTTTGTGGAACTTTCTCCCATGTCCCTACTGCATCTCTGGAGCTCAGCCACAGTGATCTTGGGGTTCTTCTTTACCGCTCTCACCAAGGCTCTTCTCCCACGATTGCTTAGTTTGGCTGGACAGCCAGGTTGAGAAATTGCTGTTGCCCCAAACTTTTTCCATTTAAGGATTATGGAGGCCCCTGTGCTCTTAGGAACCTTGAGTGCTTCAGAAATTCTTTTGTAACCTTGGGCCCAGATTTTGTCCCTTTGGGCCCCCAATTCTGTCTTTTGAACTCCTTGGGCATTTCCCTTTTAGACCTCATGATTCTCATGTGCTCTGACATGCACTGTGAGCTGTGAGGTCTTATATAGACAAGTGTGTACCTTTCCTAATCCTAATCAAGTTCAATAATAATTAAACACAGCTGGACTCCAATGAAGGATTTTAAAACCCAAAATCTAAAGAGGATCAGAAGGAAATGGACAGCATTTGAGTTAAATATGTGTCACAGCAAAGGGTCTGAATACTTAAGACCATGAGATATTTCAGTTTTTCTCGTTTAATAAATTTGCAAAAATATCTACATTTCTGTTTTTTTTTCTTAAAAGAGGGGTGGCAGAGTTGTACATTAATGAGCAAAAAAAATGAACTTTTTGGATCTTACCAAATGGCTGCAATGAAACAAAGAGTGAAAACTTTAAAGGGGTCTAAATACTTTCCGTACCCACTGTATATTGTGATGGGCCAAATGAGGTGACCATGGCAAAATATTTCTAATAGCATAAGCAGAAGCTAAGAAAACAAATTTCTGTGTCACAACCACCATACGTGTAGTTGACTGACTTTATACTTCTGGCCTCTTGCTAATCAGTGTGCCCCTGTAGAGATGCAAATTAAGGGGTGATCTCACCACAATGATTAGCTTTCAACATGTAAGGAAAGGTAAATGAAGACTATTACTATATACATTGCTGGTTTTGTTTTACCTTCTTGAAAAAGATAAATTCTCTCTTATCTCTTCTGAGTGCACACAAGTTTCTCTTGGTTACCCACCATCTCTCTCTCCTTTTTCTTATTGGATTGGCTGGAAGCTGCAGTCTGTCCATGGTGATGTCACTCCCTTTTGTGTGTAATCTCTTGGAATGGAACTTTGTTTGATTAAGATACGGACAAGTTTTCACTTGTTAGAGCTCTGTAGTCTTGTGTACAACAGATTTTAAATCTCCTGCAGTTATTTCACTGTAACAGAAATAGCTAGAAATAGCAAAGCTGATATGTCAATTATTACAATAGAACCACCCACAGCCTAACCAAGAAGTGAGAGACTGAAGCTGACTGTTTCTCTGTGAATCTGCATGGTGAGAAAACCCCTTTAAAGCTCCTGCGCCCTAATGCAAAATTTGTAACAATTATTATACAGTGGTGCCTCAGTATAAGTCCGCTTCAGTATAAGTCCAACATGTTATAAGTCCTGTTTGGAATTGAAAAATGTTGTTTGGTATACAATATCTGTTTTTGTAATAAGACCCGCGGTGGCCTGGACCTGCATGGCAGTGGACACATAACAGAGGAGATCGGCACAACTTTCAGCTGGTTTTCTCAAGCGAGGATGAAGGATTTAGCAGCCTGTTGCTTCCAGAGCTGAGCGTTGCTTTGGCGGCACAGAGACACTCCACCCGGGGCATAGACTGCATTGTAGCTTGCTTGTTCCAAGTGTGCGACAATGTGCATGAGCTGGTTTGGGACTCTGGTATACCTCTCACTTACCTTCCAGCAAACCCGCCATCTTAACCCTTTGCAGAGTTACGTTGATCTAGCTCTGCTAAAACACAGTCACCTTGGGGCTGGCTGCAGCTCATATCCCCCACTATTACAGCTTCATCCAGGCTGCCTTTAAAGAATGTGACTAGTATTGTGGATGGTGCCCAATAAAGCTATTGTTATTATTGTAAAAATGGATAAATTATTTTCCTTTTATTTCCTATATGGAAAAGTTTGTTTGGTAGAAGTCCATTTTGGTAGAAGTCCAAGGATCTGGAACGGATTAATGACTTATGCCAAGGTACCACTATGTTCAGTTTATAACACTAGTTTCTTCCAGTGTGACTTTGGATGCAAGTTTGATTGATTCATCTGCATCCCCCATAGCTGTGTTTTAGAAGCGCAGTCAATCTGAAGAGTTAAACAAAATAATTCAACATACTCAAATATAATTAGATTTATCTGATTAATTTAATTATATTATTGTTATTTACTTTATGAATTTATATGGTACTGTTTTACTCCAAAGTGCAGTACAGATGTTATCATTTACATTGGTCCCTGCCCCCACTGGGGCTCGCAATCTAAATTTCAGGTTGGCATATTTTTGATTTGATAAATTTACTCCTTTCCTTTTTCCTATCCTATATAATTTGCACAGTTGAAAAAAGACATATATATATATGTCCATCAAGTTAAAAAAAAGTGTGAGGAGAAGATAAGGAGGACAGAATGGATAATGTTAACTTTAGAACTTTGAATCCCCATGTTGAACCAGATTATGGAGCACAAATGACATGAACCAATATGCCCTAAAAGGAAATATTTCACTCATCTCAAATTTAACTTTTTAGACAGGTTAGAGTTGGTTGACTTTTTTTACATACTTTACTATATTTGTTCTTGAAAAACTAGTTGCATTCAGGGGCGTAACTAGAGAAGCCTGGGTCCTAGATTAAACTTTTGGATGCCACCTCCCCCCTCCCCCATTACTGCTAGCCCTTTCACCGACCACAAACACATTTATCAGGACCTTTTAATAATAGCCATGCAGTTACTGGATAATACAAGGAGCAAGTACTTCACCATTTAAATCACCATTGTACTGTTACCCACTAAATCCCACTATACTGAGACCAAATACTCAATAACATACTTTCATAGGACCCCAAATTTTATGCCAGAACATTTACCCCAAATTACCCCACATAGTGACTGGGAAAATACTCTATTTTTATTTTTGAATAAAATCAGTATACAAAGACCAATATTATTGCCATATAGTGAACATATAATGGTAGAAAACAGTTCTACACGGCGCGTGGCATACTGTATATTCCCACCATATAGTGAACATATAGTGGTAGATACCAGTGTAAACAAGTTCTGCAGATTATATATTACCACCATACAGTGACCACATAGTGGTAGATACCAGTTGTATACAGGATATGTAGACACAAGTGATTACAGTGGGTTACATCCAATGACTCACAAGTGACATCTTTTCTGATGAGTTGATCACTTTTCCCTTCTGTATCCAATCCAGACCGCCATGACGACTTCTCCCAGCCACCACTCATCCCTGCAGACTTTACAGACAAATATCTTAGAATCCTCATGTTTCTAGTACCTCTCTCACTGTCCCCCACATCTGTACAAACTTCCCATAGGTCGGAGAGCAATTTGCAGGACTAGTTTTGGGCCCCTTTCCCCTAGAGGGTGGGGAGGAAAAGAAGAAAACCCCCTAAGTTTGTGCTCACTAAACCCTTACCCCTCGGGACCATATAACCCTGTTAAATAGGTTGGTAGGCTCTTGGAAGGTTGGTAGCCCTGAGGTACCTAGACCTCAGGAAGGGTAGCAGTCAAGCCCCAGATAGGTAGGCTCCAGTTAGATACATAGATATGCCCCAGGTAAGTAGTCAGGCTCCAAGTAGGTATGTGGTAGCTAGGCCCATGTTGGGTAGATAGGCCATCGGTAGGCAGTAGGTAGGTCCCAGGTAGGTAGGCAGAACCAAGTTAGGTAGGTAATTGCTCCGGGGTGATAGGTGGCTTCCCCGAAGGTGGGTAGGCCCACTTTAGGTAGGTAGGTGGTAGGTGAAAACCAAGGTAGGCAAAAAGCGGCCCCCATTTAAAGAAATTAGACATTTTGGGCCATTGATCTTTTTCCCCTTTAAATCATAGCTTGTCAAAATTATAGTGGGAAGGAAGAAGTGATGGCTTCAGCTATTTGACCTCTGCTGCCTTGTTATAAAAGGTCTTGACCATTTTTGGTCTGAGGTAGTTTGACAAACAGAAAAAAGTTTATTTCGATTAAAACCCGAATTCTTTTGGTTTGGTTCAAATTTTTTCTCAAACCGAACTTCGAACCCCATTAAAGTCAAGGGGGAGAAGATGTTCTGGTTAATTTTTATCCTAAAAAGGTGAGGAGAAGCGGGGAATACCATCCGTAACAGTAAATGGTACATGGAACAATTAGTGAAAAAAATTTTGGGTTTAAAGAGTGACAAAAAAAAATTTTGAGAGGCTACAATTCTTCATTCCTTTCAATGGTAACTAGAAAGTGAGGA
The DNA here is from genome assembly GCA_025379985.1 of Phyllomedusa bahiana. Taxonomy (NCBI): domain Eukaryota; kingdom Metazoa; phylum Chordata; class Amphibia; order Anura; family Hylidae; genus Phyllomedusa; species Phyllomedusa bahiana. Next base: position 61,652 of record JAODAL010008723.1, on the reverse strand, counting down.
CAGCTTGCAATGGGGGTGTACTATGGGAAGTGCAGGGGGTAGCAGCTGTAGGGGGCCTGCTCCGAGGGGCCCAAAAGCCCTTTAAAAAATAGGAGATTTGGGGACTGTTGTTATACAATTACTGAATCCCCAAAACTGAAAAAAACAGAACTTTTGGGCATAAGTATATTTAGAAAACCCCAAGAAATCTGTAAAATTTTATATTCTTTATATGAGAGTTAGGCGTTAGTTGCCAAAAATGTCACAAAATAAACATTAGGGTGTTAGAAAGAAGCAGCCCAGAAAACCCAAAAATCCCAACATTGATTTTATGGAGGGAAAATGTTATCTAACTAACTTAGAGTAGTCTGTACTTTTACAGAAAATAAGCTGAAAATGGGGTTCAAAAGGAAAATACAGTGAAATATATTATATATAACATGGTACATGATTTTTAGCAGCCAATGAGACCTGCACCTCACGTGACATTTTTTAATCGGAAAAAAGTGCAGAATAGTGATTGGAGGGCGCCACAAGAGCAAAAAGCCCTGAAAAGGGCGTTCGAACAAACTTTACTCGAAGAAACAGTAAAATGTTCAGATCTCTTCAAGTTCTAAAAATTCGAGAAGTTCTACTAGAACTTAACTTTTCTAGAACAGTTCGATCAACACTAGTCTGAGGCAATGCCCCCATAACAGCATGTGCCTTGTAATCCTCATATTACATGTACCACAGGGTCAAAAAAAAAGATTGGCTTTTCAGAAACAAAAACAAGAATACTCACTGAGCTCTGAACTTGCAGCTTCACAAGCAGAACTATCAGACAGATCCTTTTTCATGATAAAGTGGCACATGCATTTTTAGCAACTCAAAGGAATAAAAAGTATCAATTTAACAGAAAGGCCTCGTTCACACGGCTTATTTCGCCGCGTATTTGCCGGGTTTGCGATCGAAATCCGTCGGCAAATCAGTCAAAAATAAGTCACGCTATTTTCTATTGATTTAAAACCCCGTAGCCCCGTGCCGGATTGCGCGGGATTGACGACCAATGGACGGAAAAACAATGTGATGTCAATTTTTTAGGGAGGGGATTCACCACCTACAATGATGGAGAGGGTGATCCATCGGGAAAAACAGTTCAAATAAAATGCCAACTTAGTGGTACTTATCTGCAACGATTTTCAAAATGATTTGGAAGGATTTTCGATCGGCAACCATGTAAAAAAGTTTGAAAAAAGGTGTGAACATAGCCAAAAAAATCATTGGGAAACAATGTTCCAATGTGATTACCTTTCCTTTAATCATTACTTGTTGCATATTGCACACATAACAGATAAGCCCCTTTACCCCATTCTTCTGCTCACGATTCTGTGTCTAGCTGTAGGGTAACTAGCTGCAGCAAAACAGGAAACAGATAAGTAAGAGGATAACCCCTGTGTTCTCCATGCAATGAGGCACATTTATCAAGGCAGTTGTAATTCTGGCACAATTTTTAGCAAAAAAAATGGCGTACCTGCTTTACACCACAGTTATTATGTGTTTTAGAAAGTTTCTAGATCCTTCTGCGGCACGTCTGACAGAGTGGTATCCTCTGTAAAAGGGGCGTCATGAAAAGGGGGCGTGGCTTAGCCTGTGACATCTAACCCCCCACCAAAACCACCAACATTTTGCTGCAGTTAGTGTCATGAACTGAGACAACTAAAAAAAGGGCTTTCCCTTTTTTTACGTGTTTTTAAAAAACTGGCGCATGTTAAACGTTAGTCTAACTCCATAAAAAAGACATATTGATAAATCTTCTCTATTGTCTATATAATGTTTTGTTTCAGGAACATGCAGAATTATTACAAACAATTTGAGCAAGATTATTTCTTGTTTACTTGCATTATTCATTTCTAGGTCTAGTGTTCCTTTAAAATAAATTAAAATGCATCAGTGAAAATAGCTTTAATCTGCTAAAGACAGAAATGAGATGTATAGTGTGTAGGAGTTGTCTAGTATTGGGAATAAAGGTCAGTATTTTTTCAGCCCTACTCCTGTCCATGGGTTTAGTACAGCAACTCAAGTGATTCCAGTTAGTCTGTAATACCCGTCACAACCCATAAACAAGAAAAATGCAGTTTCTGGGAAAAACAAAGCAGACCCCTTTTTCCCAGTCTCCGACAATTATTGGGTTGGAGTATCGAAATTCCTTTAAAAAGAATGGGGAATTGGTGCAAGTGCAACCTCTTCCCTTCTGAACAGGGGCATTTTGGGGAAAGGTGCAGCTCCCACCTCTAAAACCTGTGCCTCTTATACTATCAACATGCCATCAAAATATGAGATAGAAAGACGCCTTGTATGCTGCACATTCATGTATGTAAACTGAGTTAGTCAGGATCAAGGGCAGTAAATGAAAGCATAAACTTCGGCCTCTTATGTTATGTACTTTTTATGCTTTTATTTGTGTTTTATGTGCCATCTCTTATGTCATTGACGTCAGATATATAGATTTATTCGGGAAGCATAAAACATAATTATGCATTTTTATGAAGTAGCCGTGTCTGGATCATTTTTTTTTTTTATTTACTTTTGGTCAGTACAATCTTTGTTTTTTAAAGATTTTTATGGTCAGGGGAAATCACCCTCTTGGGTCAGACTAATAATTACTAACTCTAGACCCACTTTTTTATTAACTGTCTGCAGTATGACCTTCATCTTTCTGTTCTATCTCTAGGTGGTGCATGGTCATGGTCCATATCTTTCCTTAGACATACTATCACAAGGCATTATGGGAAAGGATCTGAGAAGCTCAAGCGCCCTCTATTGGATATAACAAATCCTCAATTTGCTTCAGAATCACCCAAAAATTTAAAGCAAAAGGGATATTAGCCAAGCCCGTATCCTCATTGTTTTAGTGTTTTTGGGGTTTTTCCCCCTTCAGTGCAGACAAAGGGACTTCGGCTGGGTGGGGGAAGAGTGGTAGAAAGGGGGAAATTTCACCCATGGGGGGAGCGATTTTCCCCTTTTGAGCCCTCACTGCCTCCTACCCCGCCAGCCCGTACCTCTGCTCTGCACTTAGAGGGGGGAAAACCCGAAATGGTTTGTATCAGATGAATGAATTTCTCGGCTAAAATCCCCCTTTTCTTTTTAACCCCTTAACGACCTTGGGGTATCGTACGTCCAGGGCCGCTAAGGGGCTTTGCGGGGGGTCGCCCCCCGGACCCCCCCCCACAACCGCCGGGGGTTTTCGGCAAATCCCCTAACACCCGGGAGTAACACGCCCGGGGGGTTGGCCGCCCTGGCGGTTTTTCCCATCAGTGCCGCGGGCAAAGATGGGCCCCGGGGTCTGAATTAACGCGATCGTGCGCGCACCATCGGTCCCCCGGGGATCGGCATCAGCGCGCTAGCTGCGCCATCCCATCCGGGCATTTGGTGGGGAGCCCTTTTGAAGGCTCCCGTCACTTTTCCTGGCCATTTTTCCCCCAAAATTCCTCCGAGACAGGAAGTGGGGAAACCGCCATCTTTGTACACCCTAATGCATTGCCTATGCAATGCATTAGGTTGTATTAACAATCACGCCACCTAGTGGTCAAGTACCACAGGTGGCCTCAATGTTACAAAAAAAAAAAAAGTATTAAAAGTTCAAATCACCCCCCTTTCCCCATTTTACAAATAAAATCATTAAAATAATAAAAAAGTTACACATATTTGGTATCGCCGCGTCCGAAAAAGTCCGATCTATAAAAATATAACATCATTTATCCCGTACACTGAACACCGTAGAAGAAAAAAAATTCCAAACGCCAAAATTGCGTTTTTTGGTCATTTTACGTCACTCAAAAAATGGAATAAAAATGATCAAAAAAGTCGCATGCATTCCAAACTGCTAGCAATAAAAAGTACACTTCAGCCTGCAAAAAATGCCGCCTCACTGACGTCCGTAGGTGTTAGTACAAAAAAGTTATTGGTCACACAAAATGGCGCCGTGGCGCAAATTTCAAAAATAGAAAATGTTTGGAATTTTTTTACGGTACCAAAACATAACGGAAACCCTACATGTTTGCTATTGCTGGATGCGTAACAACCTGAAGAATACAGATAACACATTATATTTAACGAAGATTGAACGCCGTAAAAGCAAACCCCCCGCAAACATGGCGAAAATACCTTTTTTTCACAATTTGTCCCACTTGGAATTTTTTGCGGTTTCCCAGTATATTCTATAGTACAGTGAATAACACCATTAGAAAGTACATCTTGTCCCGCAAAATAAAAGCCCTCATGTGTCTATGTAGGTGGAAAAATAAAGAAGTTATGGCTTTCAGAAGGCGAGGAGGGAAAAACGAACGTGTCACCAAAAAAAAAAACGCCTGGTCCTTAAGGGGTTAAAGATTCAGTGAGTCTGAAGAAAATTGAGGATTTGTTATATCCAAAAAGGGGGGTTGAGCTTGTCAGCTCCTTTCAAATAATGCTTTGTGATATGCAGATGCTTAATGAAGGGCAAAAAGGCAATTCAAAACTCCACATGCCTATATAGTGCTCTCACCAAGGAGAGATGTTCCCCTTTCTTAGACATACTAATCCTATAAAATTAGATTTGTTGACTTGGCTGTTGCTTGTTCCTTATTCTGAATATGTTAACTCTTTTCCCATAGGTGCATAATTTGGGGCTTGTCTGCTCACTGCATATCCCTGGGTTCATTGAAGTGTTCCTTGAGGATGGTAGTGGTTTACCATAGGGTATTATCGTGCTATAAAAATTCAGTGCTATGGTAAAGGACAGACACATTTTTGTAGAGTTAAACAACCAAGTGGACCAATGCTGGTCCGTAATTATTTTTAAGTGAATAATATAAAGGAAATAACTACATTTCTCGTTATCAATGAAAAAAAAGATTCCAAAGAGTTCAGAGTCAGTTACAAATTGTCCAACCTGAATTAATTAGCTGACTGACTAAGATGGAGTATTTTATGATGTTGTTAATTTTGTACCCTCTATCAAACATATACGTGTCTTATCAGTGCAGGAGAGATGTAGTATACCTATAAAGTACATGAATAGGCTACCAGGGCAGGAGCCCCTTTTTGCTCTGGCTGATGACATGAGATTGATCCTAATAAAGAAAACCCCCCCCTCTATAATGTGATCATGCCTTGTGTTATGGCGTATGGAATCGTGTCCTAGTAAGACATGCCTTTTGTGTTTTTCGGAACTTAAGGGCGCATCCCCACGGCATAGGACAAATACCAGTCGGTTTGCCGGCCGGTATTTGTTCTGTTTTTTGCGCCTGTCCCCACGGCCGCGGGGGGGGGGGTGGCTTTTCTCCGTGATGAGCGGAGAAGAGCCCTCCTCACTCCCATTGAGAAGCACAGATTCCATCTGAAAACCGGATGGAAGAAGGTGCTTGCACGTCGGGTTCGGGGTCCGCTCGTGTCCCTGTCCCAGCTGGCGTTCACTTACCCGGCGACGCTCCTACTCAGCCTGTCTTCAGTTCCCGGCACGTGGCTCCGCCCCTAGGGAGCGCGCGGCCCGGCTGTTTGAAATTTAAAGGGACAGTGCGCCAGTAATTGGTCATTGCCGGGCACTGCTCCTATTTAAGTCCGGCCTCTTCCTGCCGGCCCTCGCCGGATCCTTGGTGTATATCCCCATGGTGAAAGTGTTCCAGAGCGTTCCTGTCTTGCCTTACCGTGTACCAACTCTCTGCTTACGTTTACCGTCTATGAACCTTGCCGCCTGCCCTGACCTCCTGCTTGTCTACCGTCTACGAACCAGAGCCGCCTGTCCTGACCTCCTGCCTGTCTACGACCACGAGCCTGCCTGCCGTTACTGTACCTTGCACTCTTGGCCGCCACCGCAAGCAAGCCCCGCCAGTGGTAGTGACCTGGTGGAAACCCGCCGCAGCACGACCATCCCACTTTGTGGCGGGCTCTGCTGAATACCGGGTCCCACTTAGATTCCACTCCCTGGTGTGGGCATACGCCATCGCCTGCGGTGGTCCAGTGGATCCACCTCCAGACCGTAATAGTAGGATCCGGCCATGGATCCCGCCAAGGTGCCGTTACCCAGCCTGGCGGATCTGACGATCGTCGTTGCTCGCCAGTCTCAGCAACTTGGTCAACAGGCGATGCAACTCACCCAGCTATCCACCATGTTGCAGCAACTCGTCACCGTCCAGCAGCAGCAGCCTTCGCCAGCTCCAGCGGTTGTTCCTGCCTCTACAGTTCTGGTGGCTCTGAGGGGGCCCAAGCTTCGCCTGTCGCACCCGTCCAAGTTCGATGGAGACCCGAAGCTCTGCAGGGGGTTCATCACCCAATGCTCTATGCACGTGGAGCTGATGACTGATCAGTTCCTGTCCGTGCGCGCGAAGGTGGCTGTCCTCCTCTCCACGCCTGTTGATGCCTGTGCAGGTCGTGTCAGAGACTGGCATCACGTTCCAAGTTCCGGCGTTTCTGGACTCAGGCTCCGCCAGGAACTTCATACACCAGTCTCTAGTGAAGCAGTATCGGCTCCCGGTGGTACGTCTGGAGAAACCGCTTGTCATCTCGCCCGTCAGCGGGGAGCTACTTAGCGACACCATCCAGTTGGTCACCAAGCCACTGTCCCTCCACGTGGGGTCGCTGCATAAGGAAGAAATCTCCTTCTACGTGTTGCCTCGCTCCTCGTCGGCAGTTCTCCTCGGACTCCCATGGCTGCGGCTCAACTCTCCTATCCTGGACTGTGCTACTGGAGAGGTGATTCGTTGAGGTCCCAACTGTCAGGGGCGCTGTTTGGTGGCACCTCACCCGGTGCTTTCCTGCTCTCGCTCAACCCTCCAGGCGCCGCTGCCCGGGCTGCCGCCCGAATACCTGGAGTACGCCGATGTGTTCTCTGAGAGACAAGCCAAGAGTCTGCCTCCGCATAGTCTATACGATTGCCCAATCGACTTATTGCCAGGCACCAGTCCTCCCCGAGGCCGAGTCTACCCTCTGTCGGTTCCTGAGACCCAAGCCATGTCCGAGTACATCCAGGAGAATCTCAGGAGAGGGTTCATCCGGAAGTCCTCGTCCCCCACGGGTGCGGGGTTCTTTTTTGTAAAGAAGAAGGACGGTACCTTACGGCCCTGCATAGACTACCGGGGTTTGAACAAGATCACGGTGCACTGTTTGACCGCCTGCAGGGTGCAAAGATCTTCTCTAAGTTGGATCTGAGAGGGGCCTACAACTTGGTCCGAATTCGCAAGGGCGATGAATGGAAGACGGCCTTCAACACCAGGGACGGGCACTTTGAGTACCTGGTGATGCCCTTCGGACTGTGCAATGCTCCCGCCCTCTTTCAGGAGCTAGTGAATGACATCTTCAGGGACCTTCTCCACGCCTGCGTGGTGGTCTACCTTGAGGGACATCCAGGTGTTTCTATCCTGACCTCGAGACCCACCGCAGCCATGTTCGTCAGGTACTGAGACGACACCGGGAAAACCACCTGTACGCCAAGCTGGAGAAGTGCATCTTCCATCAGACCAGCCTTCCGTTTCTGGGGTACGTCATCTCCGACCAAGGCCTACGGATGGATCCAGCAAAACTGTCTGCCATGTTGCAGTGGCCACGCCCAGTCGAGCTACGGGCTATCCAGCGATTCTTGGGCTTCTGCAACTACTATCACCAGTTCATCCCTCACTTCTCTACGCTGGTGGCCCCGATAGTAGCTCTCACCAAGAAACAGGCCAATCCACGCAGCTGGCCGGTCGAGGCCGAGGAGGCGTTTTCGAAGCTCAAATCCGCCTTCTCTACGGCCTCTATCCTTGCACGTCCGGATTCTACGAAACCCTTCACACTGGAGGTAGATGCCTCCTCTGTCGGAGCCGGAGCAGTTCTTACGCAAAAAGGGCCCACGGGTAAGACTGTAACGTGCGGCTTCTTCTCCAAGACCTTCTCATCTGCCAAGAGGAATTACATGATTGGCGACCGGGAGCTACTAGCCATAAAATTGACGCTGGAGGAATGGCGTTATCTGCTGGAGGGCGCCCGTTTTCCCATCCGTATCTATTCGGACCACAAAAACCTCCAATATCTGCAGACGGCTTAGCGACTTAACCCACGCCAGGCTAGGTGGTCGCTCTTCTTCTCACGGTTCGATTTTCAGATCCACTTCAGGCCGGCGGAGAAGAATGTGAGAGCTGATGCCCTCTCTCGTGCCTCCAACGTGGCGGGTGAGGATACTTCTCCTGAGCACATAATCCCACCATACCGCCTCATCTCGGCAGCGCCAGTGGACCTCCGGAAGGTTCCTCCGGAAAGGACTTATGTGCGACCTGCTCTCCGCAGACGTATCTTAAAATGGGGACATTGCTCATTGGTGGCTGGCCATCCCGGCGCCCGAAGGACCTTCCACCTGATATCCCGGTTCTATTGGTGGCCTGAGCTTGAAAGGGACATTAAGGACTTGTGACTCATGTGCCCGCAACAAGACGCCACGTCACAAGCCGGCAGGCCTACTTCAGCCACTCCCCATTCCAACTCAACCTTGGTCCAACATTTCCATGGACTTCGCAACAGACCTCCCTCCGTCGTCCGGCAACACCATTATTTGGGTGATAACGGACCGCTTCTCCAAGATGGCGCATTTCGTCCCGTTGCCAGGTCTGTCATCTGCCCCCCGCCTGGCGGAGCTATTCTTCCTTCATGTGTTCCGGCTGCATGGACTCCCTCAGCAAATTGTCTCAGACCGGGGAGTTCAATTTGTCTCGAAGTTTTGGCGAGCCCTGTGCAATCAACTTCAGGTCAAGCTCGACTTCTTCTCCGCCAATCACCCACAGACGAACGGCCAGGTGGAGAGGGTCAACCAAGTCCTGGGATGTTACCTTCGCCACTTCGTCTCGGCACGTCAAGATGATTGGTCCAACTTGCTGCCATGGGCGGAGTTTTCGTATAACTCCCTTGAGTCCGAGTCCGCAGGGCTCTCTCCCTTCTACATCGTGTATGGCCTGCATCCCCGCCCTCCTCTCCCTCTGGCAACCTCCTTTGAGGTTCCGGCGGCGGACACACTGGTTCAAGACATGAAGACCATCTGGTCCCAGACCCGTCAGTCGCTGCTCCGCGCTTCCGAACGCATGAGGACTCAAGCGGTTAAAGAAGAATCCCTCCTCCGGTCTTCTCCACAGGCGACAAGGTGTGGCTCTCGTCTAGATACGTCCATCTAAAGATGCCTTCACATAAACTGGGCCCCCGTTTTCTGGGACCCTTCGAGGTCATCAGCCGCATCAACCCGGTGTCATACAAACTCCGGCTCCCTCCTACGATGAGAATCCCCAACTCGTTTCACGTCTCCTTACTGAAACCCCTGGTCCTTAATAGTTTTTCCCAGAAGGACGTTCATCCTCCATCTGTGGCTGATATGCCCAATGTCTTCGAGGTCAAAGAAATTCTGGGCATGAGGAGAACTAGGGGAAAGCGATACTTCCTGGTGGACTGGAAGGGGTTCGGCCCCGAAGAGAGGTCCTGGGAGCCGGAGGAGAACATCCTGAACCGTAGCCTTATCCAGAGATTTCTCCAATCCAGTAAGAGAGGGGGGCCCAAGAGGGGGGGGAGCTCAAGGGGGGGGGTACTGTCACGGACGCCCCTGCGACCACTGTCCCGGGTCGCAGGCGCGCCCGTGCCCCTGCTCCCAGCGGAGCCCCGTCCCGCACGTCGGGTTCGGGGTCCGCTCGTGTCCCTGTCCCAGCCGGCGTTCACTTACCCGGCCACGCTCCTGCTCAGCCTGTCTTCAGTTCCCGGAACGTGGCTCCGCCCCTAGGGCGCGCGCGGCCCGGCTGTTTGAAATTTAAAGGGGCAGTGCGCCGGTAATTGGTCATTGCCGGGCACTGCTCCTATTTAAGTCCGGCCTCTTCCTGCCGGCCCTCGCCGGATCCTTGGTGTATATTCCCATGGTGAAAGTGTTCCAGAGCGTTCCTGTCTTGCCTTACCGTGTACCGACTCTCTGCTTACGTTTACCGTCTACGAACCTTGCCGCCTGCCCTGACCTCCTGCTTGTCTACCGTCTACGAACCAGAGCCGCCTGTCCTGACCTCCTGCCTGTCTACAACCACGAGCCTGCCTGCCGTTACCGTACCTCGCACTCTTGGCCGCCACCGCAGGCAAGCCCCGCCAGTGGTAGTGACCTGGTGGAAATACTCTGGTGAATACCGGGTCCCACTTAGATTCCACTCCCTGGTGTGGGCTTACGCCATCGCCTGCGGTGGTCCAGTGGATCCACCTCCAGACCGTAACACAGACATCCTATTATACCATACCTTTGGCATGACTACTAAACAGATTGACCAATGGCAGACCTAGCTGCCTTTCATAGGCCTCCAGCTGCCATGGTGACCCATAGGAACCCTTATTCAAATCCTGGAGTGCCAGTAGCCAGACAGAGGGAGTTCTTTTCTATCTGACTACAACATCTAAGAGCTTAATGGGGTTGCCTCATTACATCGATTCATCTTACCTCAGTGACCAGTGCTGGCAGCCTATCAGGATAGATCAAACAGATCTGTAGCTATAGCGACCTGAGCAGCTGATGCAGCCCATACAAGAGGGGATATCTAGGAATAGGTAGGACACTGCTAACGGACACATATTACAAAGTGACTTGTTTTTGCAAGATCTTTGACATAAAAAGCAATCCTTGTAGTGAGACAACCCCTTTAAGTCACCAATTATGCTGAAGAGGTCATGCGTCAACCATTAAAGAGGAAATAAGCAGAATTTGGGCCTTCCGGGCAGATTTGTCACTAGAATGGTGATGAGTACAAAGGCACATATACTGTACATTTTTTGTTTTATTATACAGCCGTAGTCATTTTCGTTTTCTAAAATTAAATAAAAAAAACTTTTTACATAAGGACTAACCACATTTTTGGTAGGGGGAGGGTGAAAAGTACCAAGGGTGTATTTTTAATGGAGTTTGCTTCTGGTTTCTTTTTCTTTGTTTTGTATGTGATAAATAACACAATTTTGTTAGTGGGCCCATAAATACAACTACTCACAGGGCAGTATATAACCTAATGCTGTCCCTGGCTAAAAGATCCTCTTTAAAAGAAATGTATGCTAAATTGTATTTTATAGTACATTTAAAAAAAAATAAAAAAATCATGTCAGGCATCCCATGTCTCTCATTAGTCTACAGTCTTTCATATATGTTGTAACACCTCATTTGTTAATGTAATTAATTATTGTGTTAAAGCAGACATTAGTACTTAGCTATACATTCACCACTGAACCACAATTAATCACATGAACAAGAAATTTTAATATCACATGGCTCATTGAATCCAACAGATTTTAATTATGGGAATTGTATAGACGACACAGTTGACATTCTACCATGAACAGTGCACTATTTCCTACGCGGTACTGAACATTAAATTATGTGATTTGATTACTTCTCATCAATAATGTCTCCCTGCTTAGCATCTTGCAAGTAGAAAGGGAAAAAAATTTAAACTTTAAGGGTATGTTAAAATGGTGTATTGGGGCGTGTACTGTACGCGCCGCAATACGCCTTGTGTTTTAGAAGTACACGCTATCCATAGTGTCAATTCTCTCCCCTGGCGTACAATACAATCGCATTGTACGCCGGGGGAGACTAGACGCAATTCATAGTTCTCTATGAGAGTTATGAATTACTGCAATTGCGGCGCACATTGTGGCCATATGAAAGCGCAAATAACAATTACGCCGTGTGAACATACCCTAAAGATCACTTACCACTAAAAGAATAGGCAGCTGAAGGCGTGTATGAGATGTAATGGAGCCATCAATATAGTGTGCAACCTGCATCATTTGGGTACTTATCTCTCCGCTAGCTTTTGTAGACTACTTCCTTGTATGCTCCATTACTGAACCAACGTATAACCTAGTGTGATGTAAGCATTGTGGCAGTCAACCACATGCCTTTTCTATGACAGCTTCAAAATAGCCCAGTAAATCACGGGTCTTCCAGCGGTATAAGTATCCAATGATTTATTACAGCAAATATATGCTCACAAGATAAAAAATACTCGTTAATGCCAACGCGTTTCCGACCTCTGTGGGTCCTTGTTCATGGCTCACTACACATTAACACTGTCTGTTCTATGACGCTCCCTCCTCCCTCACACAGCATGCAGTCTTGAAATCAAAGGGCGACTTGCATGAACATTGGTGCAGACAGGCCAGTTCTAAATAGCTTTAAGGTAGTGTAGAATGCGGCAGAATGTATGAAGCTGTTCTTCTGCAGGTCATACATACAGGCACAGTGTAGTGCAAATACGATAAGTCTGGCTCAGGCACCACCTTTAACCTGGTCTGTTCTTCTGCAGGTCATACATACAGGGCAGTGTAGAGCCAATACCACAAGTCTGGCTCAGGCACCACCTTTACCCTGGTCTGGCTGTTCTTCTGCAAAGGGCATACATACAGGGCAGTGTAGAGCCAATACCCCAAGTCTGGTCAGCACATCTTTACCTGGTCTTGGCTGTTCTTCTGCAGGTCATACATACAGGGCAGTGTGTGACAATACAAAGGTCTGGCTCAGGCACCACCTTTACCTTGGTCTGGGCTGTTTTTTCTGCAGGTCATAACATACAGGGCAGTGTAGTGCCAATACGATAAGTCTGGCTCAGGCACCACCTTTACCCTGGTCTGTTCTTCTGCAGGTCATACATACAGGGCAGTGTAGAGCCAAAACCACAAGTCTGGCTCAGGCACCACCTTTATCCTGGGATGGCTGTTCTTCTTCAGGTCATACATACAGGGCAGTGTAGAGCCAATACGATAAGTCTGGCTCAGGCATCATCTTTACCCTGGTCTGGCTGTTCTTCTGCAGGTCATACATACAGGGCAGTGTAGAGCCAATACCACAAGTCTGGCTCAGGCACCACCTTTACCCTGGTCTGGCTGTTCTTCTGCAGGTCATACATACAGGACAGTGTAGAGCCAATACGACAAGTCTGGCTCAGGCACCACCTTTACCCTGGCTGTTCTTCTGCAGGTCATACATACAGGGCAGTGTAGAGCCAATACGATAAGTCTGGCTCAGGCACCATCTTTACCCTGGTCTGACTGTTCTAACTGTTATGTACCTAGGTTTGGCGTCAAAGAATCATAAATGTGTCTACTTCTATGAATGTGGTGCAACGCCCCCAGAACCCTCTAATCTTTGGCGCATTAAAAAGGTCTTTGGTGCATCACAAAGGGACTTATCACGCCAAAGTTTGGAGTGTGCCTGTTCATACATTCTTTTTGGCTCAAAGTACATCAGACTACTGGCGCATCCCACTTCATACATGTCACCAAAAGAACCTGCAGCTGCACCGCCTTTCTACCTTCCTCTTTGTTTAGTATTTCTTGTACTACCCCTAACATGCATTTTGTGCCATGCACACTGGGGAGTGTAACTAAAGGGTGATTACAAGACACCTCTTCACTGAAGATGAGAAATGCACTAATTTTTTTCCGGCTACTGCTGTACCCTTCAGATCTGGCCTTTATGACAGGTATGAGAAATGCCAGTCTATTGATGAGAAGCACTGGAATACTGTTGGGGAATGGATATCCCAATTATATCAGAGAGATACTTCCCATGTTATTAAGTGGTGTACTGTCAATTACCCTGTCCTGTCCAAACTGTTTGTGAATTACATAGCAACTGGTTCATGTATAAGATTTTAAAAGGTGTTTAACAGATAGATAAGCTGAAAACATATTCTCAGACATTTTACATGTGAAATACTTTGGGAGAAATATGTGAACGTATGGTATTGGGGATTCATCGTTAATCAACAGTATAGAGAATGCGTGTCGAAATGGCAGAAACCTTGAAAGTATTTGCACTAAAGAAAGTTTTAGAGGGTCACTCTGATTTTGTTCTCTAGATTAATATAAATGAATATACTCTTTATATACAGATAGTTTATGTTACCTGTAGCTATATGTTATATGTATGACCGGTGTTCAGTCTTCTGTTGGGTCATGTAGCCATTATTATTGAAGAAATACCTTAGCACTCCATACGTCAAATGAAAAGTTTAGTGTTTATTGAAACATCATTAAAGTGACCATATCTCCATTAAGGGCTGACAACCCTACCTAAAGAACCCACGGATACTTCTATCAATGTACACAATGTACACATGGTGTGCGGTATCCTTTCGACATGTAGCCATTATTATGACTTGCCAAAACAAAGGGCGGCATGTATGAACAGGGCTGCACCATTTTTTGTTGTTCTTTGAGCCAAACTGTCGTAGCCCTGTTCTACAAATGTACCTCAAAACTTGGCACAATTTGGGACAGCCACAACACTTTTGAATGTGCCAAAGATGTGGGGGCATGTCGCACCAGAATTGTATGATGCCCCAGAAATGCGCCAAAGTTTGGTGCAAAACTGTCATACAAATCCATTTCAGTTTCAAAGTAGCATGGCTGAGACCACTTTGAGTCATAGATTGTGAGATACTTTCATACATACTGTTGGATCATACACTATTAAAAATAGAAGTAGAACTGGCAAGTTGGCAATAGGTTCTTACATGTCGCCAAAATTGTGTCTCCTATGTGAACCCGTTGTTACTAACTTGATGCATTCATATGAAATACACATTGTCCGTCCCATAGGAATGCATAAACAGACTGACTTCAGGTCTACATCAAAAGCACTGAGTATTTCGATGGGTCAGAGTATGGTTCATGTGACCCAATATAAAACTCAAAATACTATATGAAGCCATCAGTAAGACAACTTAGTGGCAGTACTCTCTAAAGCAGGACTGAACAACATACATCACTTAGGCCGCTTGGAGTCCACCAAAGGAGTTTTGCTGGGCCGCAAGCTGGACAGCAAAAGGCTAGGGCCTGTGCAAACCCCATCCAAAAATGGGCAAAAATTTACAGGTGGTTTTGGAACCCAAATACCAAGTTGTGATTAAGCAGTGTGGTCCTAAGTTCCAATCCAACCATGGTCAACATTTTTTTTGAGTTTGTATGTTCATCCAGTGTTTGCATAGGTTTACTCCTGTAAAATTGGTCCCAGTGCATTTGTGATTAATACAGTGCAAAGATATTTGATTGTGAACCCCACTATGGAGGGGGAATGATGTAAATGTTGACCATCTCTGTACAATGCTGAAGAATTTGTTGGCTGGCCAGCATGTACTTTCAACAGCGCACTGGGCCAGTTCCCATTCACTCTCACTTAACCTCGGCACGTGGAATACGCCGGAAAATTAAAGCACCCAATGAGTGCTATGGTTTTACTGTATTTGTTAGCACTGGACAGCAGGTATAAAAAAAAGCAGAAAAATCTAAGAATTTCACGTGAATTCATCATCATACTTTGCTGGGCTATTGTCAGCTGAAAGGAGAATATTCCAATTCCAGTCAAGTGACCATTCCGTGTCTAATATAATTCCCTAATGAACAATTGCTTTTTCTTCTTTTAGATTTTTGAAAGCTATTTGCATGCTAAAGTGTGAAAGAAGACAAAAAGCCACCAATCCCAGTCCTGCATATTAAGTGGCCTCACCGTTAGAACTCTTGTGAACAAAGCAAAATCTCCTACTTTGAAGCATTCATATATTTCCTCTTCCACTCTGCCAGTGCTGATGTTCACTTTTCTTTAGACAAAACAAGACTTAAATGAGATGCTGAAAAGACATTTTAATTGCAAATTCTTGTAAACTTCATTAGGTTTATATAAATTATATGCACTTGGTGACAGTGTTTGAGTATAGATATAGTCAGTGGGTTTAGATTAGACCGTTTTGTAAAAATGTAATATTTACTATAAAATGCATAAATTTGTTTGCAATAATATCGTAGATTTGCACCAAATTTATGGACAGGCACACAACATAAATTTGGTGCACATCCCATACATTACCAACATTCCTCTTACCTACTGCACCTCATGGCTGACATACATTTATGGGAATATTTTGCACAAAAAAGTTGCATATTTTAATAAATTTGGAGCATTTTAGGACTTATCTTACAGTGGTTATACACTAGATATAAATCTCAGCCAAATACACAGACTTTGGGGACAGAAGGTTTAGACAGCTTGGATTTTGACATGCTCAATCCTTTGTGCCCGTGGCTGCCAGAGTGTCTGATATAAACATGCATGCTCGGCTAAGTCAAGGGTGCATGTTTATTTTGAAGTCAGGTAAAACCGCTGTTGGATGAACTTTATCTTGAGCGGTTGCCCTATTATAGGATGAAGTGTTTTAGATACTAAATTACATTTAAAAAAAATGTCACATACCTCTAATTGTTACATCAGCCTCATCTACTGTGTAAAGTGTATCCTCTAAATTACTAGTAATTGATCTAAATTGCTGCTCAACTTAGTGCTCTGCAAGGGCTGATGCCAGGTCTACATTGATGCTGAATTGTCAGTGATGCTGAGTGGTATATGGTGCCAATGACACTATGCAAATTCTAGTCACAGTAATGTAATAGCCTGTACAAATTACCATGATGCTCCTTGTAGACCAAGATGTAATACATTATGTAGATCCCAAGTCAACTTTTCTACCTTTGCTGGGATATATAAGAAAAAGAACAGACAAAGACTTTTATTTGGATCTGTAGGCGGTGAAATCTTTAGGGTGCGTTCACATGGCAATGGACAAGTACCGGTCGGTTTATTTGTCCAATTTGTGTGCAGTGCACATGGCCGTGGTGGGGACGGCTTTTCTCTGCAATGAGTGCAGAAAAGCCCTCCCCCTTCACATTCACTTGAAAACCGGACGGAAGATTGTGCTTGTAGAATGTATTTCGGGTGGCCCGCGGGCGGAAAAACCGCCAGGCGGAAAACCCGTGCAGTGGGGACTGCTGCACGGGTTTTCCATAGGAGCCCCATTGTGCTCATTTGTGGCCGGTTTTTGAGACGGTCTGCAAAACCGCAAACCGGCTGAAAAACCGGCCGCAAACCCATGCCGTGGGGACATGCCCTTATTGTACATGGAGCAAACCTCTGCTGTTCCTGCAAATGGCACTGTGAGAACATATATTGTACAACTCCAACTGCTGCCATCCAGCAACAAGTTCTTTAGTCATTGACAGAGAACATGGCTCCTGTTAGGGACTATAGGTTTTCTAAATGTCACTGATGATGTTATCCTATAGGGACTCTGTTAGACATAACCTCAGCAGTTTGGTGCTACAACTTACTTCCTACAGGAAGTTGCCAATCCATGCTTTACATGCTGATGCTTTACAGTGCTGATGTTCACTTTTCTTTAGACAAAACAAGATTTGAGGGATGGTTACTTGGCTGGTAATTGGAATATTCTATTCTCCTTTCATCTGGCAATAGCTCAGCAGAGTATAATGATGAAGTCACATCCAAATCTCCCAATTTTCTTTTTTTTTTTTTTTATCTATTCATGTTGTCCAGTGGTATCAAAGGGCATCGTATTTTCCAAACCATTTCTTTATTCTTTATTTGTATTTATTTCTTTGTGTATTGACGTTTAATTGGACCAAACATATATATATACACTCACCGGCCACTTTATTAGGTACACCTGTCCAACTGCTCGTTAACACTTAATTTCTAATCAGCCAATCACATGGCGGCAACTCAGTGCATTTAGGCATGTAGACATGGTCAAGACAATCTCCTGCAGTTCAAACTGAGCATCAGTATGGGGAAGAAAGGTGATTTGAGTGCCTTTGAACGTGGCATAGTTGTTGGTGCCAGAAGGGCTGGTCTGAGTATTTCAGAAACTGCTGATCTCCTGGGATTTTCACGCACAACCATCTCTAGGGTTTACAGAGAATGGTCCGAAAAAGAAAAAACATCCAGTAAGCGGCAGTCCAGTGGGCTGAAATGCCTTGTTGATGCCAGAGGTCAAAGGAGAATGGGCAGACTGGTTCGAGCTGATAGAAAGGCAACAGTGACTCAAATAGCCACCCGTTACAACCAAGGTAGGCAGAAGAGCATCTCTGAATGCACAGTACGGCGAACTTTGAGGCAGATGGGCTACAGCAGCAGAAGACCACACCGGGTGCCACTCCTTTCAGCTAAGAACAGGAAAACTGAGGCTCCAATTTGCCCAAGCTCATCGAAATTGGACAGTAGAAGATTGGAAAAACGTTGCCTGGTCTGATGAGTCTCGATTTCTGCTGCGACATTCGGATGGTAGGGTCAGAATTTGGCGTCAACAACATGAAAGCATGGATCCATCCTGCCTTGTATCAACGGTTCAGGCTGGTGGTGGTGGTGTCATGGTGTGGGGAATATTTTCTTGGCACCTTTGGACCCCTTGGTACCAATTGAGCATCGTTGCAACACCACTAGCTACCTGAGTATTGTTGCTGACCATGTCCATCCCTTTATGACCACAATGTACCCAACATCTGATGGCTACTTTCAGCAGGATAATGCGCCATGTCATAAAGCTGGAATCATCTCAGACTGGTTTCTTGAACATGACAATGAGTTCACTGTATTTAAATGGCCTCCACCGTCACCAGATCTCATCCAGGGGGTCCAACCCGTTACTAGCATGGTGTAACCAAATAAAGTGGCCGGTGAGTGTATATATATATATATATAATATATATATATATATATATATATATATATATATATATATATATATTATATATATATATATATATATACGTATAAACATAATGGTAAAAATAAGTATTTGATGCACTGACAGTTTTGCAAGTTTTCTCACCTACATAGAATGGGGATTGCTGTAATTCTTATCATAGATGCACTTCAAGTGTGAGAGACAGAATGTAAATAATGTCCAGAAAATCACATTGTATGATTTTTAAATAATTAATTTGCATTTTATTGTATGAACCACCAAGAATTCTGGCTCTCACAGACCTGTTTCTTTAAGAAGCCTTCCTACTCTGCACTCATTACCTGTATTAATTGCACCTGTTTGAACTTGTTACCTGTATAAGACACCTGTCCACAGACTCAATCAATCAAACTTCAAGTTCTCCACCATGGCCACGACCAAAGAGCTGTCTGAGGACACCAGGGTCAAAATTGTAGACCTGCACATGGCTGGGATGGGCTACAGGTCAATAGGCAATCAACTTGATGAGAAGCAACAACTGTTGGTGCAATTATTAGAAAATGGAAGAAACACAAGATGACTGTCATTCTTCCTCAGTCTGGGGCTCCATGCAAGCTCTTGACTCGTGGGGTAAGGATTATTCTGACAAAGGTAAGGAGTCAGCCCAGAACTACATGGGAGGACCCGGCAATGACCTGAATAGAGCTGGGACCACACTCTCAAAGATTACTGTCCGTAACACACTACGCCGTCATGGATTAAAATCCTACAGAGCAGGTAAGGACCCCATGGTCACGACAGCACATGTCCAGGCCCGTTTGAAGTTCGTCAATGACCAGGAGGAAGAAGAAGGATGAGTACAACCCCAAAAACACTGTCTCAACTGTAAAGCAGGGAGGTGGAAACATCATATTTTGGGGGCGCTTTTCTGCAAAGAGGACCGGACAAAGGATGGTTGGGGCCATGTATGGGCTAACAACCTCCTTCCCTCAGTAAGACTATTGAAGATGGGTCATGGCTGGGTCTTCCAGCAGGACAGTGAACTGAAACACACAGCCAGGGCAACTAAGGAGTGGCTCCGTAAGAAGCATTTCAAGGTCCTGAGGTGGCTTAGCCAGTATTCAGACTTGAACTAACTCTTTGGAGGCAGCTGAAACTCAATGTAGCCCAGCGACAGCCCCAGAACCTGAAAGATCTGGAGAAGATCTGAATGGAGGAGTGGGCTAAAATCCCTGCTGCAGATACATTTTGCATCTTTTTTTCTTGCAAGTTTGTTTAAATTATCAGAATATACTCATCAGTGGAAAATTAAGAGAACGGAGCAACATGAATTTATTTATGTGTACTTTGTGCATGTTTTCAAGGCAAAATGTTGTCCTTGGTGGAGCAGAAGTGTGACATTGCTCATAGTTGAGAGAGGATATTTTGGGCGAGAGATCTTATGGTTAATCAGTTTTAAAGTTAAACAGCAAATGTAAAGTTGAAAGAGGTGTTTATGTTTAAGGTCGATAATATAGAACTCCTTGAACAGAATAGTTTTCAACAAATATTTATGTGGATTTTGAGATTGTTTTTATTCCAATGGATTCATAGTAAGAAAACAAGCCCCATTCATCTTTATGTGGTTGTGGACCCAGATCCGAAAGAAATGTTTGGAAAGTGTTTTTTTTAACTTGAAATACAGCAGATTATTTAACATGTTCCAAGTTTTTTGAAAAAATGGCGGTTTTGAAATCCGACCACAAGAAAATCTGAGTTGTGTTGACTACAACTCAGATTTTCAATAGAAGTCTATGGGGATGGTTTTACAGTTCGTTTTCGACAGTTTTGAAAATCCTGATCCACATCAAAAACCGACCGGAAATGCTTGCAGCGTAGACGGAACTTTATGGGGACATCTAAAACCATTAAAAACCAAATAGTTAAATGTTGAAAACAAACACTTAGTGAAGACATTCAATATGTTAGCTATGCAAAGAGATTAGTAAGGTGCTAGTAGCCAGAAGAGTAGCGTGATGCTCCTGTTCCCCAATAAACGGGGTCATATGATTCTCCAAGGCATTCACTGCTTCTACTGCTTTCACTCTGATTCTCTCTATCATTACTCATGAGTGTGAAAAGTTTTTCTGTATATTGCATTGTGCCTTTAAATATGTTAGTGGTTGCATAGAGTACTGTGATGGTCGCTATCGGGATTAAGCAAATTTAAAAGGTGCATACCTGTGAGTGTTAGGTTGGGGATGGAGGAGCATACATGATAAATAGAGGCCATTTTGTGCCCATGATGACACAGAAGACCAGCAAGAGAGCTGCCTAATTCAGGCGAGCAGAAGTACACAGCTGCAGGTCCTATTGAAAGGGGTCAGAGAGGCAAAAGAAAGCCAAGCATGTTAGAAACTGCTGTTAGCAAATCTGCTGTGACAGGTGCTGGTCAGGGCACAAGCTGTCGTCTGTAAGGAGCTGAATATTGCCAGAAACTGTTACTTCTGACCGTGCAGTACATCTCTGTTCGAGTTGGAATTTTAACTGACCATGGGTTAGACACACCAACTCCCGTGCCACAAGCAGAAACTCTGACCAAAGTTGTCTGTTTTGACCTAATGTTTGTACATTGCAACAGTCACATATTGTGCCACATATAAGGGGAATAGGTAAGTTTTTAAATCTAAAAGTGCTGTAACCCGAAGAACTGGCCCTAACATGTAACCACCAATCTTGAGCCTCTTGAGTAGAGCTATAGATTTATATCAGACTGTGTGTCTGACTGAGTTGTTGCTGCATCATTCTTAAAGGGGTTGTCTCGCTACAAAGATTGCTTTTTATGTTAAAGATCTTGCATCTCCGAATAAGGAAGGTTTCTTCGGAAACGCATCAGCGTTCTGCTAATCCAATGCACTTTTGATTATTTTATGGTGGTTTCCTTGTTCGTCAAGAGATGTATGTCTTTTAACCAGAGTTTCTAATAACGAAGATATGTTTTAAAGAAGCATTCTGTGTACCAGGACGTGGAGCTGGAATACCATATATTGTTTCATTGATTTGGAAGCTTATTTCCTCTTCCTTCCGAGCTCTAGACCCTGGACTACAATTGATACTGGGTGAGCTGATTTTCACTTTTTCTATAAAAGAGCTGTAACCCAAAGAACTGGCCCTAACATGTAACCACTAATCTTGAGCCTCTTGAGTAAAGTTATAGAGTTGTTGCTGCATCATTCTTAAAGGCGTTGTCTCATTACAAGGATTGTTGCTTTTTATGTGAAAGATCTTGCAAAAACAAGTCACTTTGCACTATGTGCCCATTAGTAGAGTCCTACCTTCCCTAGATCCCCTCTTGTAAGGGCTGCATCAGCTCCTCAGGTCACCATAGCTACAGATCTGTTTGATCTCTCCAGCGCTGGTCACTAAAGGGACAGACTTGGTGACCTCAGCAGCTCATCACTGCAGTAATAGCCAGTAAAGCCAGTAAACACTGAATTTAAAAACTGAAACTGAGGAAACAGGACTGAGGTGAGATGAATCAATGTAGTGAGACAACCCCTTTAAGTGTGGAATTAACCTGCACAAACCTGTCCCCATTTGCCTTTTACTCGCTCATTGTAATCTCCCAAGAAGAAACAACTTTGCAAGCTATGGAGCTGTTGTAGACGGAACCGCAAAGGGGCTTGATGTCCTAGTCGGGGGTCAAATCAGTATATTGAATGTAACGTGCCAAAGAAATCACAAGCTGACAATCTGCAGTCTAATGAGTTCTCTGACCCTTTTATTACAAAACACAGATATATATACGACCATAGACATAAAATTCCAGAGGCAACATGTGACATGCATCCACCCTCTTTATTGGCTCTTCTTATCTATATGTTTGACTAATACAGCCTCTTCTTTGTCTAGGAGAAGCAAAATAGCTAAGGCCAGTGGCCATCTTGGTTATTTCTTGGCACAACAGGGTGTGTCTGGACACAGACGCCATCTTGTGGATGAAATAGACATTTCACCTAATGCATTCCATAACAAAGCCCTGTAGCTAAACCACTAGACATAATTGCAGGTTTTATTTTTATGGATTATCAAGGGTAAGTTTACAAAACCAGTGAAGAATGCCGACTGCACAGAAAGTCAAGATGACTGTGGAAATAATACAGAAAATACAAAGAAGTACTTAAAGGCACTTATGACATGGGACAAGTATTTACATATGTTATATCAGGGACTACCTTGAGTTGGAAAAGTTGCAGTACGTTTTAAGCTAAGATCTTTGTGCTTTCATTTTCAGACCCTTTTATATTCCGTTTGCAACCTGCTGCTAGTTTTAGACTTTTTATGTGAAAATATCCTACCCAGTGATACATGCTGGATGTGAAGTCCTTTACTAGCTCTTACATATCCACACACGTTCATTCCTGAATTGCTCTTACTTTCTACAGCCAGTGACTGAGCTCTTCTTCCATAAACTGACAGACACTGATGCTGAGGAGCATGTGATCACACCCTCCCTTTCACTGCATAAGCTGTTGTTGGTTCTTCTTACATAGCCTATACAGTTCAACCTCTTGTCCCTGGAAGCGGTTTGTGTGTTGTTTTTTCTGCTTTTCTAAAATTTGACACAGTACAGCCTATGTAATCAATCCTACCTGAAAATATGGATGTATTTCTTCCTCTCCCCTCTCAAATCTGCCCTGTACATCATCCTCCCTCTCCCTGCTGGTACCTCTGACACTGAGAAAATGGAGGGGAAGAGCAAATAACCCATATAAACAGGAGCAGTGTGTTGTTGGATCTGTGTCAGAAGCAGCAAATAACCCATATAAACAGGAGCAGTGTGTTGTTGGATCTGTGTCAGAAGCAGCAGAACAGCCAGCTATGTGAAGGAGTTACCCAAATTCGACAACAGGAAAACAGTAGGATATTTTTAAACAGAGACTATTTAGAAAGTAGCTTTATTTTACATTTGGAAAGCAAAAAAAAAAAAAAAAAAAAAAGGGGGAAAAGCTGTAAAGCTGTCTTTAATCTAATCTTCAAATGCGCTCATTTGGTATGTGTCCAGAAGTAAGAAACTCTTCATGTGACAGGAGGCAGAAGTTAGAGTATGAGCTAAAACAGTGAATAATCAAGGTAAAAACCAATACAGAACCAGGATGATGCTAATCTCCTATACAGTTATGCCTTTGGCAGACTCAAGCATTTGAGGCCTTCCCATGGATCAGAATGCCAGAGCAAATTTTCCACTTATTATCCAGGCTATTGCTAAATACATGACATGACAGTAAAACTGTGAAAGAGGAAACAGGCACATGCAGAACACTGATTTTGGTAATCACAGAACGGATAATTGTAATTGCTTTTAGAGAATGTAAAATATCAATACTTTGCAAAAACTAAAACAAACACATTATCTAGCAGAGCTGGCACACATTAAAAAGATAAAGTTCTACTCATGCTTTCATACCTGGACCGCTGCCAAAAAACAACTAAAAATGTACTTTTACTACTGCCGCTTTGCTGTCCAAATCTAATTTGGACCATTTGCATCAGTTTTTGGTTAAACTATCGATGGGACATAAAAGAGCTTCTGAAAAGGATGTTGCAGAATAAGGCACTTGCCGTTGGAATCAATAGTGCATGCTCTTAAATCCTCTACCAGCAAAAGCAGAACCTCCTTCATTATTAATTAGCATCCAGCAACAACTTAACATGGGAAACAGATTTCTACGCAAGGAAAAACTTAGATGAGTATGTTCACATTTCCTTGAAGGCATTGTTAATCACTATGATTGAAATATGTGACACTTCATCAACATACTCACCTTGTTCTTATATACTTTTATCACTTTTATCCCCTTGTTCTTGTATTTTTATAACAGTGCCTACTGTGCTGCTAAATGGTATCTTTGTGTAGTATTGTTTTAACCCTTGTACAAGACATCCTCCATTCAACATTCATTGGAACATAGGAACAATCATGTGCCCTTGTAAGAAATCTGAAGAACATTCAGGTATTGTATGGGCCCATAGAATCCTAATTTACCCTATTACTAAGTGGGCCCCCAGCGAGTCTTAAATTCTAACTGTATGAAAAACAAAAGAACTTTTCAAGTCTCCTAAAGAGGGTTGGACTGGCCCATCAGAGTACCAGAGGATTCTTCTGCTGGCCCAGCCTCATTTGGAGCTAAGTTTAGAACCAGTCCCTAGATATCTGATTAAATCCTGCAGGTGCAAAGATTACTTGAAAGCGACTGTGCAAATATTGTGCATAGATAAAAATTAAGCCCTCAGAATAATTTTCTTTAGTAGGCCCCTTGGAAAATTTCCTCTGTTGGGCCCAAGGAACGTTAGTCTGACACTAACCCTAAAACTGTAACTGTAGTACAAACCATAAGTAAACCTAAGTTGAGTAACACCTAAATATTATATCTTTGTTTTCCTTTTCACCTTCTAGTTACCTTAACATTATAATACGTTTTAAAACTTTTTATGGTCTTGTCATATTTCTAAAAGTAGGCCAACAACAGCAGGCACAATTTTGTAAGATGTGTGGTCTAGTATTAAACACGAGGGGCGAAATGTCCGAAAATTGGCGGTGCTACATCACTTTTTAGGCGCATTAAATAAGTGTAAAGTGCATCAGAAAGTCTGACCCTATCAAAAATCTGCCGTCAGGTATACCTTGCATAGTAAACATAATGCGCCTAAAAATAATGCGCTGTGCGCCTCCATGATGAAATGCTCCTATTGAGGCGCATAGCACATAATTACAAGTGTATATGTGTTAGCCGCATTTCACATAATATTACAAGTATGTGTTTGGCGCATTTCATATACTTGTAATGATAAGCTATGCGCCTCCGTGCGAGATGTGCCTCGTTAGGGGCATTACATACTCTACCAATGAAATGTTTTGTTCCGCGATTAGTGCAAATCGCGGCACATAGCATATCATTGGAAGTGTTTGTAATGCCCCTATCAAGGCACATCGCACACGGAGGCGCATAGCTTATCATTACAAGTATATGAAATGCGCCTAACACATACACACTTGTAATGATGTCCTATGCGCCTCAATAGGGGCACTTCGTTATGGAGGCGCACAGTGCATCATTTTTAGGCGCATTACAATGTGTCGGTCCCGGCATATAATGCGCCTAGTTTTGGTGTACGACAGTTCATTTACATCCAAAATATGGCGTCAAAAGTGGTTTTAGCACAAAATAGACCAAATAACTGGCGTTGGCTTTTTGGGAAATGTCGCCCTAGGAGTAGATGGCTTAGGAAGGACACACTGAGCCCATTTGAAATGCACAAGTCACGCAGAGTTTACTCTGAATAAGACACTTATCCTTGGCGGTTTCTCAAGAGTTATACAGTTTAGCACGCTTAATGGTTCTCATGAAGAAGCCCCGTTCTTAGCTACATCAGTTTGTAGGCTGGCAATTTTAGATGTGGTACTATACTTACTCATAGTCTTTCTCTTGACACTTGAGTAGGCAGTCGCTAATTGTTCCAGTCACTGCCCATCTGCAGCACCTCTCTTACAGGGTGCTGCACAGCATGTCTACACACCACAAAGTCTCTTCTCACCAGCCACATGATACAGCACACAGTCTTAACAGGAAAACTTCTGGTTTTATGTTAATACTAGGCCTCTGCCCACAAATTGGTGATAAAACTACAAGCTCCTAAAGTTCTTCCTATGCTATCCCACTACCTAGTTACTAGCAGTATGGGAACAAGGCCAGTGCCTATTCACTGTCATGTTGCCAACTGTATATCTCACACTTTGCCACATAGACATGTATACCTTCCTTACAAAATGTAGAACCTTGGGCAACAGAGACCTAGTGTCATCACCAGCTACACACTGGACTGACATTCTTTATTTGGTCTCTAAACTGAAATTAGTTATCTCATCAAGACAGCCTCTGTTTGGGCATATCGACATTTGAGAGGTAGGTTTCCCACTTAGGCGAAATCCCCACTGCATCGGACAAAAAAATAAGCAAAAGTCGACCGTTTTTTTCCGATGCACAACAGCAGTTTTTGTCACGTTATGCACAAAAACCGATGTCAGTTCTCTTTTTTTGCCATCAGCCCATACAGTTGATTGTATGGGGAGATGACGAAAAACTCAAAATGACGGCGTATTATACAACATGTTGTATAATCCGCTGGCAGCAGAAAATGAGCAGAGAAAAAAAAAACCCACCTGTGTAGACTACAGGTAATTTTTTCTATTATTGTCTATGGGCTGTCTGAATAATTGTATTTTCGGCAGTTTTAGAATCCTAAAACTGCTGGAAATACAATCGTTTTGCTATGCCATGGAGACATAGCTTTAGACTCCCACTTTTAGCCAAAGTAGAGAGCATCAAATTCACATTTATTATGGTCATTCATTTGAACATCTAAAGCTACATGTATCGCAGGCTGCCTCTGGGAACAGAGGACTGTTGGGGATGTGTAACGTTGGACCTACCATGATTAGCTAATCACCAGGTCTGCATCAATCTTATGGGGTGTTATCCAGAGACAACCCATGTTCTGAAATTTCTGCATCAAATCTTAGATATGACACAATGGGCCACATGTATGAAAATTGTTTAGGTCTAAAACTCACGCTTTTGCCCATAGTAACCTATGGGCAAAAAAGTGAGTTTTAGACCTAAACAGGTTCAAACATATGGCCCAATATGTCTTTCATTTTATCTTCAGTTGAATGGTGCAATTTACTGCAGTATCGCAGAGATATTCTTACTGGTAGTGTCCCTTTGAAGCATATGGACTCTAAATTATGGGCTCATATGGAGCCCTAGTATAGAATTGTGTATGAGCCTTTAATAACATGACAAATATCAGTAGCTAAAGTTATATCACAAGGCATTATGGGAAAGGAGCTGAGAAGCTCTAGCGCCCTCTTTTGGATGTAACAAATCCTCAATTTGCTTTTGACCCACTGGATCTTTGGAAAGCAAGAAGGGATGTCTAGCCAAGCCAGCATCACTCATCTGTAGACAGTTGTTTTGGGGTGTTTGCCCCTCGTCAGTACAGAGCAGAGCGATGCTAGCTTGTTAAAGTTAGTTAAAGTTAAACATTTTTCCATTCATTTGAAAATCACATTTAGAAACTAATGATAGCAACACATCTTAGAAACGTTGGGAAAGGGTTAATGAAAGACCGAAAAAGTAAGTGGTAATAATGAAAATGTTCAACTAAGTCACATGGCTGTGTATTAATACAGCATGTTAGAGACGCAGAGTCTCTCAGAATCAGGGGTGGTCAGAAGTTCACCAGTCTGAAAAATCGAGTCAGAAAATTATGGAACAATTTCCGAAAAAGGTCTCATAATGTAAATTTGCAAAGACTTAGAATATCTCGAAAAGAAACCATATATCAACACAATACATAATCCACAATATTTTATTGGCCAAAAACATGTTTAAAATGGAAACCACAGACGCCGGTTTCTGAGGAGAGGGACCATTTAGCTTCTCATCGATGCACAGTTTAAAAGTCTGCATCTCTAATGGTACGGGTTTGCATTAGTGCCTATGACATGGAAACCTTACACATTAAAGGCACTATTAATGCTGAGCAGCATTTAGAGATTTTAGAACTACATATGCTCCCTTTCCAGACAATGTCTCTTGTAGGGAAGGCCTTGCATATTTCAGCAAGACAATGCTAAACTGCATCCATCACAACAACATGGCTTCTCAGAAGAAGAGTCCGGGTGCTGAGCTGGCCTCTTGCAGTAGATACCTTCCATCAATAGAAAACATTTGGCGCGTTATGAAACAAAAAATCTAGCAAAGAAGACCCAGGACTGTTGAGCAGCTAGAATCCTACTTCAGACAAGAATGGGACAATATTCCTCTCCCAAAACTCCAGCAATTGGTCTTCTCACTTCCCAGACATTTGCAGACTATTGTAAATAAGAGAATAAGAGGGGATGCTACACAATGGTAGACCTGGACTTGTTTCAACTTTTCGAAGATGTGTTGCCATCAAATTCTAAAGAAATTTCTTTTTTGAAAAGAAATAGAAAAATGTCAAACTTTCAACTTCTGATGTGTTCTGTTGTGGGTAAATATGGCTATAATATTTCCAAATCATTGCGTTCTGGTTTTCATTACATTTTACACAGTGCCCCGACTTTTATTTTTTAATCAAGGTTGTGTACAATGATAGATTGTTCTCTCATCAGTATTAACCATAAATGTTAATGCTCGAGTATGTTAGCCCAGGAGCTCGGCAATCACTAAAGATGATGACATATTGACCACAGATGATCCTGTTTTCTCAGTTTAAACTGATTCCCATCTTGTGACATAAAATGTGCTGATGGAAGTTTCATCATTTTTTTTTATGAAGGAATATATCCTTCACAGAATGTCCACTTCAGTGTAAACATAATGATTTATTTAGTTTGATCTATGAAGCAGGGATGCGGGGAACTGGAAAGTAACATCCATTTAAAAGTTGAGCGTTTCTTGACAACTGCCACCTGTCTTATTAAGCTGGCACAGGTCACTAAGTGTCCTCTAGCTTGGCAGAGGAAAGTAGGGCTGGTAATACATAGCATAATAGATGATGATAGAAATGTTATGCAATAACTCTTTTGCTTGGCTTTGCACTTCTTGTACTGGAGGACAAATTTACAAACACAAAAACTCTGTCCTTCAAGTGATTCTAAAGTACAGATAGTTTTCTTACAGATATTGTGATGTTTCTAATGCAGCTCAATCCAATTTACCCACATCTTGCAATACCAGACAAAGCCCACGGTCAAGAACAGCACTGCTTCTGGAAAAAATCAGCTTTGCTTTTGTAATATCATAAAACCCTTTAATATAAGTTAAGGTCTTTTCCTTTCAAGCAGTGTTGCCCATTGGATTCAGATTGGGTGAATTTGGACAGACTCGAATTTTGAGCAACCAATTGCTAGCCTGTCACAAAATCGGGCAACCAATTAAAAACCTGGAGATAGTAGATGAATCCAAAGCAAAGCACTACTCCTGAGCTTTAGGATGAGATCCTACAGTTTACCAGCTGTATAGAGATGCAATCATGGCTGTCAGTGTCCACATAACTTTGCCAGTGGTATCACTCGTGTGGTCATTGGAGGCCTTGTGAGGCTGTTTCATCTGCACACAGCTGCTGAGTTGTGTGATCCCAGCCCAGTTGACCTATTTAACGTCCACTCTCCAAAAAGCTGGGCCTTCAAACTACATATACATAGTTTATAGTCGGATTTTTAAACAAATTCACTTTTTAGAATCTAAAAAAACTTATTGTAAACCATCCCTATAGACCTCAATAGAAATTAAAGCTGTAGTCTATACAGCTCAGATTGTCTGAGGGTGGATTTCAAAACTGACTTAGAACATGTTCTATAATCCGCCAGAAAACTACTTAGATTAGAGTACAAAATGGGGCATCTAAAATTTTAAAACTACAGAAAAAACACACAACAAAAAAGTGAGAAAAAATTTAAAAATGAAAGCCAGGTATGAAATACTGATGGATTCTAATTAGAATTCGACCAATATTTTGTCCTTGACATGTAGACAAAGTCTTGGAGTGATATGCTACGGATTTTCAGCAGATTATTTCAGTACCAGCAACGTAAACAATGTTTAACTAGGGTGCCTAAGGCCAACCGGTGGATTTGATTCTGGGGCCCACTAGTGAAATTGTTTTTAAAGGCCCACCCTACAGCTACTGTACATGCCTCTTATACTCCAGCTTTCTACCTCTTTTCTCGGCCTTTCTGCCTCTCCCAAGGATGCATATGAAGTGGAAAAGCAACTCCAGGACTGTCGTGGTCAGGGGCCCACTAGAAGTTTCCCTTGTTCCTCTGTGGGCTTGTCTGAGCCCGAAAATGGATGATATTTTAGCAAAACTCATCCACTAAAAAATTTCACAAAGAAAATTGTTCTTCCATGTAGATTTTAAAACTGTAGCAAATTGATTTATATTGAGGAGATTTTTTGCAGATTATACCCTTGAACTTTGATGAAATGAGTTGTTACGGATTTTGTATTCAGCTTTGCAAATTCAAATTCAAATTTTAAACTCCATTATCTACTTTATTTTCAGAATCTGCAGGGAAATTTCCAGCCTCAAATTAATTATATATCTGCACATAAAGCCCACACAATTTGATGTGCATTTGCCATAGTGAATTTCCGTGAAAAAAAATGAATTTTTAGGCTACAAATCCTGATGGCAAATCTGCATCATATGCAACTGCATGGAAATATAATTTCAGAATCCAGTTCATTTAGCATGTCAACATAGGCCCTGGTAACAGGCCCACATCAATCAGGAATACTACAGCAGACATGCTACACACTTTGCAGTTTATAAAGACAGATCATTTTGCTTTACTATGAGGCACAGATCACAACATTTTGTAATCGACCATCATCTGGAGCATCTATGGAGTATTGTGTAGGTTGTTATTTGCATGTTTATAGCAAATCAGGCAAAATAAGGCAGTTAAGTTGGCATGTGTGGTAGTATAGGTACCCAGTTTTTTGGTGTCCAGTTCCCTCATCCTGGGGGTTCTGTTGTTTTGTGCCTTGATCCCTTCTGTACATTGATTTTTCCTGTCCTTGAAGTTAATTGGTCACTCTACTGCTCACCTTAATGTTGCCCTCTATATATGACAGGAAGAAAGTATGAATCTCTTAAAGGGGTTTTCTCATCACGCTGTTTCACAGAGTCTGCTTTTCATAGCCTGCTTCAAGCTTCCACTTCCTGCAGCTTCACTTACAGCAGTGACTGACATTTCAGTTGTGCTACTCCTAGCTTAGCTTGTTAGAGGGACTTTGGTAACAGAGAGGTTTTAACAGCAGAGATAGGCTACAGATCTCTAAAGGATTTGTTGGTAAGAAACAAACAAGCTCCTGTGCTGCTGACAAGACAAAGCACTAACATCACAATCCTGACCAGGACTGCTATAGCACCCAAAGATGGTCAGTAATTTAGGATGGTCAGTGTACACAAGCAGGAGACAAAAACTTCCCTATCTCTGAAAGGAAGCAAAATCCAAACAGAATGTGTTCGGTAATAGTCTTTATTTACCTTTGTCTACATGTTTTAGGCTAATAAATGTGATGAGATTACCCCTTTAAATCAGGAAAGACAACTGATACCACAATAGATAATGCTTCTCCAAAAACTTTGCCGCACCAATTGGTAGCAAATGGAAGTTACAGGCTGATATGAGAAAATGTAACCTCAACTTCAAGTGATAAAATTAGCACAGGTACAAGTTTTACAGTCCATGGTTCAAAGAATTGGAACGTCTACAAAAGTTCAACATTTTAGATCTCTGGTTTTGTAAACTGTCATTATTCAAATGTGAATCATTCTGTTGTTGGGGATCCTTCTTCTCCTTGTAGAGGGGTTGTCCGAGATTAGAAAAGAGCATGCGTTTTTCCCCAGTAACATTTGTGTCCACATGTGTGACTAGTTTGGCATCTCATACCTATTTACATGATTCCTTCGGTGTGCCACAATGGAGAGCCATTTCTGCTCTGGTGGATTCAAGCTGGCCATGTATTACATAAAGAGCCATTCATCTGAGAGTCCACCATGTAATACAACAAAGGAGTTATTAGTCTGGCAACAGTTTTCTCTTGCAAAATCTTAAACAATCCCTTTAATAGTCTCTGCCCTGGAGTCTCTACTTTTCTTGTCCCATTTAATTCTAATCTAGCTTTTTAAATCCATAAAAAGCTGCAGGAAATTTAATTGCTTAAAAATTGTCTTAGAGGTCACATTTATACATAAAACTATGCATTCCCATATTCAAATTTGCACTGTGACTGTAGCCCTGTTATATGTATATACCAACACTCTTACATTCATGTCATGGACACAAAAATTCCACAATTTACAGCACAGTGTCATTAGCCACAGTGTGGCTTTCCTCTGCTACGTCCAGCTTTATTCTGCTGTGGCTGCTCCATTGGCCATTCCTACCCTCCATGATCAAGTATTCATGTTTTTGTCCTTTTCAATTAAAAAGGGCCGTTCACCCCACTAATCTACTAGTGGAAACATGTTGTCTCTTTCCTTAAAGGGGTTGTCTCACTACATTGATTCATCTTACCTCAGTCATGTTTTCTTGGTTTCATTTTGAATTCAAGGGCATGTTTACTGGCTTCTACTAGGCTGCAGTAGAAGCCAGGTCTGTAGCTATAGCGGCCAGTGCTGGCAGCAGGGGCGTCGCTAGGCAGATTCATTCGGGGCACGAGCCCCGAATAAATCTGCCTGTGCCCCAAATCTCGGCGGCTCCAGGCCGCTGCCGTGGGCCTGGAGCACTCCTTAGTGCGGGCAGCGCCCGTCGATATCTGACTGCATGCCCGTTTCACAGCGGCCGCGCAGTCAGAGTCGGGGAGGAGGCAGGATGGATCGTTCCCGTCCTGTCTTCCCCCCTTGGTAAGTGCTGTACATACACCTCAGTGTCGCAGGGGGCGTGACGCACCACTTTCATCACCCCCCTGCGACGCTGGGATCCTTCAAGCCGGAAGCTCTGCCGGCCGAGGAGGTCTCGGGCCCCACGAGACGGCGTAAGTGGCGTGATGACATCACTCTGCTTACACCGTTCTCAAGCTGCAGGAACTGGACGCGCGGACTGTGCTGTGGTAAGTAGGTTTATTTTATTTTTATTAGGTATGGGGGGCATATCACTGGCTACAGTGGAGCATATCACTGGCTACACGGGGGGCATATCACTGGCTACAGGAGGGCATATCACTGGCTACAGGGGGCATATCACTGGCTACAGAGTGGCATATCACTGGTTACAGGGGGGCATAGTATGTGGCTATGGGGGCATATCACTGGCTACAGGGGGCATAGTATGTGGCTATGGGGGCATATCACTGGCTACAGAGGGGCATATCACTGGCTACAGAGGGGCATATCACTGGCTACAGAGGGGCATATCACTGGCTACAGAGGGGGCATATCACTGGCTACAGGGGGCATATCACTGGCTACAGGGGACATATCACTGGCTACAGGGGGGCATATCACTGGCTACAGGGGGCATATTATGTGGCTATGGGGGCATATTATCTGGCTAAGGGGGCATATTACCGGCTAAAGGGGACATATCACCGGCTAAGGGGGGCATATTACTGGCTAAAGGGGCATATTACCTGATAAGGGGGCATATTACCTGGCTAAGGGGGAAGTAACCTGGCTACAGGGGGCTAAGAACCTGACTACAAGGAGCATATTCCTGGCTACAGGGGGCAGTAACTTGGCTACAGGGGGCATATTACTGCCTAAAGGGGGCAGTAACCTAGCTACAGAGGGCAATAACCTGGCTAGAGGGGCTAATAACCTGGCTAAGGGGGCTACAACCTGGCTACAATGGGCTACTACCAGGCTAGAGGGGCCAAATATTTACCTACACGGGGGGTAATTATTACCATTTGGGGCATTATAGATGGGGATTTTGTATAGAGATAGGAAATTGTAGAGAAATGCTGATAAAATGAGGAATCTAAGATGTTTGTTTTTTCAGTGAAGAGTTGTGGACGGTGGAAGTCATCATGGCGTCTGGGCCGGATGGAGAAGAAGAGAAAGAGAACAACTCTTCAGAGACGTCTCCTGTAAGTCATTAAATCTGACTGCAGTGTAATTACTTATATTTCTCCTGAGCCTACATACAAAGGTTTTTATCTGTAAAAATACATCCGCAGTTCACAATGAGACGCAAAAAATTCCGTGTGCACCCAGCCCTACTCAGAAAAACTTAAGGGCCCGAGCCCCGGATGTTTTGGGACCCTAGCAACGCCCCTGGCTGGCAGCCTGTCAGGAAAGATCAAACCGGTCTGTAGCTATTGCGACCTGCGGAGCTGATGCAGCCCATACAAGAGGGGATATCTCAGAATAGGTAGGGGACTGTTAATGGATATATATTGCGAAGTGACTTGTTTTTGCAAGATCTTCAACATAAAAAGCAATCCTTGTAGAGAGACAACCCCTTTAAGTGATCTCAGATTGTGCTTCTTGAGGTTTCCTAGAAATTTGTACATAGTTGTTCCCTGTACTGATCTTGGCTTGTCCTTTGACCTCACTTCTTGTCCATTGCTTGTTCTCACATTTGGCTTTGTCTCTGACCTTGCAAGAATTCCAGATCTCTGTCTACCACCCGACCCGCTCTCTCCGCTCTGCTGCTGATATCAGGTTACACTCATCAATCATCTGAACCTCCCATGCCCGTCTCCAAGATTTTACATGTGCGGCACCAGTTCTCTGGAATATGCTACAGCGGGCGATCAGGCACACTCAGAACTCTCATAGCTTTAAGAGGGCCCTGAGAACACATCTTCTCACTCTGGCCTACCAAGATCCCTAACTGCTATCACACACATCTGTCACTCCCTACACTAGGGCACTCACAGGCACTTATCTGTATATAGATGTACTGTCTGGGTGGCAGGTTCATCCATTTTTCATGTAAACCACCTCCTATTTATGAAACATGGCCGGACCATTGTAAACTTGGCACTTCTTACCGTATCACCCTAACAGATTGTAAGCTCTCACGAGCAGGGCCCTCACACCTTGTGTCTCATCTGTAAGTACTTTTAATGTGTAATGTCTGTACGTTTACCCTCAAATTTGTAAAACACTGCGAAATATGTTGGCGCTATATAAATAAAGATTATTATTATTAGGGAGGTAAAGAGTGAAAACATAGAGTTCCTTAGAATCCTCTCTCCGGTATGGTTTTACGCCAAAACCTGTATGCAACCCAGAGGATCCACCGTCCATCACAGGTGAGCCGTGATGCTTAGATTCCTCTCACATTTAATTTTGAACTCAATTTGATGGTCTATATACAACAGGAGGATCTCTCAATATATACCTCAATCAGAAGGCTGTGTTATCTCCAATTGTATAGGCATCGAATAGGCGCCAGTTGTGTAGGAGCATTTACTGGGTGATACATTTTTTTATCATGTCCACCCGCATAAAAATTCAGCAGGCTGTGCTTTCCTATACAGTTAAATAAAAAGATGTGGGTGCATAAATGCCCATTTCATGCCAAAAAGACACTGTGGGCATATGGTGGTTTATGGGAGCCTACAAGTGTAGGTGTAGAGGTAGATATAAAATACTGGTGATGTTTTCCTCCAGTGTGTATAAAAACATAAAAAAATTGTTTCCTGTTCTATAGAGAAAACTTTTCAGCAGTCTCCAGAGACATAGCTAAAGACTTATGGGCCGGGTACAAAACTTCATTTTGGGGTCCCTACACCCAGACACCATCTGTTGACCAATACTTTTCAACAACAGGTTCTTTACTTCATGTGATGGATGTCTACTGTGTAGCGCATTGCAGAAAATTATTTCTGTTTAAAGAAATTGTCCAATAGAAGAAAATTCATTTCAAATGGGACCAAAGAAAAACAAGTTATACAGCCAAATTGTCTGTCCCTCTTGTGCCCCCCCAATAACCCCGCAAAAAAAAATGTTGTGAGATGAACAGGAAAAAGATTCAATTGTGCCTTTTGTTTTGGGGTTTACTTTTTGTTGGAGTTTATGCTAAACAGTTTCATTGACATGTTATTTGTAATCTGCGGGTCAGTACAAGGGTCACGTCATCACCACTACATAGTGACTAATACCATCATGTTAATAACCAAACAAGTATACCAAAACCAATAACTCCAATAACAACAATACACAAAGACCAAATAATACCCAACATACCACTACCATATAGTAAGTAATACCACTATAGTGTTACTGACCAATTCAATATACCAAGACCAATAATACCAATAACAACAATATACAAGGACCCCATCATGACCACATATCTCCACCATAAACAGTTTGAATAATACTACCATACTGTTACTGAATATAAGCCATTACACTGCTACCAATATTACCACCATACAGTGACCATATAGTGATAGATACCAGTGTACACAGGCTCTGCAGCCGTATAGGTGCAGGGCAGTTACATTTAGTGACTCACAGGTGACGTTTTATCTGATGAGTCGTTCTCTTTCCCTTTTTCTTTTTCCATCCAGTCGAGACCACCATGATTACTTCTCCCGGCCATGAATCCCTCAGAATTTACCATACAAACACGTTAGACTCCAAACAGTGAGAGTTCCACCATTAGATTATTAGGCCCCCATTTGTGCCACCGGTATTTAGGAACACACTCTGGTAGGCAGTTAAATAGGACCCCTTCTGGTAGGTAGGCAGATATATAGAGCCAGTTATGGCAGGTAAGCTGGTATATAGGGCCAGGTGCCGGAGGTAGGGTGGTATATAGGGCCAGTTACGGCAAGTAGGCAGGTGAATGCTGTATCGCTGGGTGTACATGACCCAGTGGCACAGCTGTGTGGTGAGGGGGGCCTGCGGGCCAGCCAGCTCAGGGGCCCGGTCGTGACTGCGACCACTGCAACCCCTGTAGCTACTCCACTGGCAATCATTATCAGCACAGGCATGATTTAACTGAAAGATGACACCAATGTGTAGATAATGTAGGATTCACCATTCACAGCTCCCCCTCCACCCCTCCCTGCACACTGACTTTTTCCCAGTTCAGAGAACATGCCTAGAAAATTCTCTTATAGAAGTCAATGGGACTGAGTCAGTCCACAGGCTCCTATGTGCATGAAACTGCTGTAAAGCATCTCTCTAAATGCTGTTAAGCAGCTCAGGAAAGATGGTGGTCTCTGTTGTCATACACAGAAAACAGAATTAAAAAACTCAGAATATGTATTAGTATCTCATTGTAATTAGTAAAAGCATGCATTGGTGATAGATTCCCTTTAATGTTTTTATTTGCTGTACCTCTTTATAGCATAAATTAAATTAAATGTTGATCTCAGCTTATGTCCCAGTGTAGAGGTTTAACACTGAAAAACCATCAAACTCAAGGGTGGAGGTAATAGAAAGGTCAGAATTGTCGCTAGCACAGAATTATTGCAACCTTACATTTTCATTTTTATGTAAAGTTATTTGGGTCAAGTGACCTATACTTGTTTCACAAGCACTGTTTAAGGATCAGCGTGGGTTTACTCCGTACTGCATAGATCTCCATTACGAAAGAGTTTTGCACATAATATTCCACAATAAGGATAAATCATTTGCTTACAATAACTATGTTTCTTCATTAGCATGGATACCGGCCAGGAGGAATCCCTGGTGCATCATTGTTTTATAGTGAGGTTAGCTCTTATAGTCTTCCAGATCAATACATTCATATCTTAGCAAATTGATCAGATGAACTAAGAAGTCTGCATTTTGCCATGCACAGGAACCTCAAGCTAGAAAATTATTTTTTTTTATGTATCAGTTTGCCAAGAATCAAGTGCATTAGAAATTAAAACACAATAATTTGTTAATACATTTACTAATACAGCATAATTATTTATAGAGAAGAGTTTTCTTGTATTGTGGGGTTTATCCATTGGTTACTGAACGGCAAAGGTTAACCTCGGATATAACTCAGATTTCAACTTGTTTGATGCTGTTGTCAATTGGTCCCACAGCAATTAAATAATAAAAAGGACAACCCCACCAATATCAGCGTTAAAAAAAGGCAGAAACTTTTTTTTTTTTTGCATTACTTCACCAAAATAAATTGCAAAGGTTAAAGGGGTTTTCGCACTACAAAGATTTTCAACAAATAATGAAAGGTAATTGAAGACTGTTTCCAAATACATTGATCTTTTGATTTTACCTTGGTCAGGAGTTGAGAGATTTTATCTGCTGTGTGTGGACACAGGTTTCCCTGGTTATAACCACGGTTTCTTTCCTGATTAGACTGAGAGCAGGGAGTGACATCGCCATGGATGGAGCTCACTCTCCAAGCAGACTCACTGGGCGACATGCATGAAATATGGTGTTAACACGCCAAATTCCATGCGCATGTTAATGGCATAGAATGCACATTCCAATATCAGTAGCACACTATCAACTAAAGAAACTACTTTAGATAATCTTTTGATAGTTTTTTAGTTAGTAGTATGCTACTGATATTGGAATGTGTATGTATACTGCTGCCACACCAGTGTGCACCTATGCTCCTATTTTTCCCAAAAGTTTTTGGATGTGCAAAGCCAAATATTGTTTTCAATGGCATAGAATGCAACTGATTTATGAACCCGCTTTACAGCAGGTCATAAATCAGGTGCATTCTAGCGCTCGGACGACAGTTCGGGATCAAGTATACCACTTTGAAAGTGGTATACCTGTTCCAGCTGCAATGCTACCAGAAATGCTGTAGCGAAGCTACAAATAAGTAGCTTAGCTATGTTTCTAGTGCGCCCCGCCTCCCAGGCTGAAAAGACACCAGATATCTGGCTCAGTCCCGTTCATACATATCACCCATTATCTCTAACAAGATTAGCTTTTGTTTACAGATAATCAATTGTTTCCACTACATAGAGCATTTGTAGCTTTGTTTACTGAAGATTAAATCTTCTGCATTTATGTGTTTGTAATGCTCAGCTAGTTACAGAGGAGCTAGATATGCAGATTACTGCTATAGATTCAACCACAGCCTGACCAAACAGAGTGAATGAAAAGCTGTCTGTGACTCAGTGAAACAGCATGGTGAGAAAACCCCTTTAAATGCTAAGTTATGTACCCATAACTTTTCCTGCAAAAAAAACAAGCAAAAGAAAAAAAAACAAAAAAACAACAAACCCATTTACATGTATGTGCATATATAAATGGTAAAGACAAAACTTTTAATGTGGCCCTTTGATTTGAAATATTTAATAATTGGTCAATCAAGCCAAAAAAGGTTGTGCACTCTGATCTACATAATATAGATATAGATTTGTAACTGGACTGTTGGATAGCAGGGCCAAATAAACAACCCCTAGTACAAGCCTTCGGGTCACATTAAAGGAGTTGTCTCATTACAAGCTTTCAGCCCACATCAATGTTTTTAAAAGCAAAGGATTTTTGAATTGAGAGGCGTGCTTCTTCTCTGCCTCTTCTCCTCCCTCTTCCCCCCTCCCCGCAGCACACAGGCAGCTCTCCTCCATAACTTCTATACAGCAGGAGGGGGCAGGGGGGGAGGCGCGAGGGGATTTGCTGCCAGAGTTAACCCTGTGTGTGCCTGCCTAGATCTTCTGCAGGCATCTAGATCAGCTGTATTAGGGCTGATCTATGAGTGTGGAGAGGTCTATGATTGCTAATAGCAGAACAGAGGGGATGCAAGTGTTCCTATACCCTCTGCTTAGCTTACATATCTCCACATCTCCAGCAACAAACTGACCCTGTCAGAACAGACACAGGGCAGCTGTGAAGTGTTACTCAGGATGTGTCACTAGTACAGCAGAGCATAAACTGTTCACAAGCCTCCCTGATCTGTATAGTAATATTATAGTTACAGCTCCACAGACACATCATGATTATAGTAACACACAGGGTCACTGCTGTCACATCTATCTGTGTAGAGAGCAGTAGAAAGCAGGAACACACAGGGTTAATCCAGGCAGCATGGACACAGAAGCCAGAGCCCTCCCCCTCCCTCCACTACAGAAGCATTCTGTGCGGGAGGGGCTCTCTGCTCCAACCTGTATTCAAAAGGTGATGAGTCATACTGACCTGATAGCCAGGTCAGCTGCTATAGAGATTTGAGAAGCTGATGTAGTACTACTAACAGCGCTTACTCAAAATCAGTAGGACATTTGTAATGAACATATATTGCAAAGCTGCTTGTTTTTTAAAGATCTTTTAATTAAAACCCAATCATTGTTGCGAGACAACCCCTTTAAGGGCCGTTCACACGGCTTATTGCAGGGACGGATTGCAGCCGTATCATGCGCTGTACTGCGCTGCAATACGGCTGGAATCTGTCCCAGCCATTACGGTATTCAACAGTTCTCATAGAGAACTATGGATTCCGTCTCTCCTCCCCGCTCGGCGAATCCACCGGGTGGGGAGAAAGTGATATGCACATTATCCCGGCGGGATACGCACCGTAGATAATGCATGTCTATGGGGCAGAGAAGCTGCGACCCCGCCCTGCCTCTTACTCAAGGCGTAATTGCGGGCGAAATCCGTCCCGCAATTACGGCTTGAATAAGCCGTGTGAACCGGGCCTTATTGTGTAAGAGCCTCAGTCTATCAAAGATCCTCTGGCCGGTACTCTGGAGGACAGCTTCAACACTGTATGTCAAATGATACTAAGCCATACATTATAGACTGTGACAAACACAGGTTGTTCAGGTTCTTTGTGGGAATTAAATCATTATCTTAAAGGGATTGTCTAGAATAAAAAAAAAAATCTATAGTCTGTGTTTGGCATTTGGTCTTGCAGCCCAATATACTTGAGAAGAGATGAGCAGCTATTCTAAATACACACAATGGACAGACATGGTGCTGTTTCTGAGGAAAATACATGAATAAAAATTGTGGGCCATCCCGGTAACTATTTAACCCCTTAAGCCCCAGGCCTGAAAAGAACTTGAGCTAACGTTTTGCCTCTCTCGTTTCAACAGTCGTAACTTTTTTATTTTGAAAGCAACGCAGTTGTATGAGGACTTGTTTTATGCAGAAGTTATATTTTGTGGGGCATAGTTTAGTTTGCAAATAAGTTACTTCAGAATTTTTCTAACATTTTTTTTTTTTTTTTTTTTACACAAATCACATTTCACACTGAATAACCTGTAAGGGCATGTCCCCACGGCAAGGGTTTTCGGCCAGTTTTTCAGTCGGTTTGCGGTTTTTCAGACCGCCTGAAAAACTGGCCGAAAATGAGCACAATTCTGCTCTATGGAAAACCCGTGCAGCAGTCCCCACTGCACAGGTTTTTCCGCCCGGCGGTTTTGCCGCCCGCGGTCCGGCCGCAAAACATTGAGCATGTTCATTCTTCTGTCCGGTTTTCGGACGGAATATGAACACCTCAATGGGAGAGGGGGGGGAGGGCTGTTCTCCGCTCATCGTGGAAAAAAGCCGCCCCCCCGCTGCCGTGGGGACGGCCGCAAAACCGGACACATACTGCCGGTATTTGTCCTATGCTGTGTGAACGCGCCCTTAGATGAATTCTACCGATAATTACGATCAAGTGAATACCTAATATGTGTAGGTTTTGTTTGTAATGTATGCAAAATAATTTTTTTTTGTTAAATATTTATTTTTATTCTATTATCTATTTTTTTCTATACTTTTTTATGTTTTACTTTTTTTAAATTCCATTAAGGGATAGCTGTTTAACACTTTTTTTTACAATTGGTAATGTACTGTCGTATTCATATGTGCTAATACATTACACTATCTGTCATACAAACACAGGCAGCAGTCAGGACAGCACACAGTGTACCCTGACCGCAGGCTTCCTATACAGACAGTCCTGGAGCTACTCTAGGATCGCAGGGCTGACTGTACAGATACATAACCTCCCAAGTGTCCCTATCTTTAAAGGGGTTTAGCCACAATCTCATTTTCATACCTCCTGCATCCAGCTCTTCTGCTCTGTGTGCTCAGAAGGAGACGTGTGTGATTTGTTTGAATTGCGTATCATGTGACCCAGCAGGGTGACATCACCAGGCCTTTCCTCTCTGTAGTCAAAGAAAGGTCTATTTATGTAAAGCATTGTGAGTAGCTGAGAGGTAAAGTTTTTGCCTCCAGGCACA
Organism: Phyllomedusa bahiana; assembly: GCA_025379985.1. NCBI lineage: Eukaryota > Metazoa > Chordata > Amphibia > Anura > Hylidae > Phyllomedusa > Phyllomedusa bahiana. The sequence goes on along the minus strand of JAODAL010008723.1, from coordinate 19,501 downwards.
AGGGAACTAGGTTCAAATCCCTGCAGGAACCAAACCTGTGGATTTTTTTTTCTCTTTTTCAATGCACATACCTGATTGAGGTTTATTTTTATTTATTTGCACTGTTTGACTAATTACTAAGGAGAACAGGTGATGGGAGTAGAATGACAGCACCTGGGATTTGAACACTTAGTAGCTGCCTGAGAGGAGAGGAGATGTCTGAGCGTGTGCAAGAAGGACTGAGGAGCTTTCAGCCCTGGTCGTATCCCCTGGAGACAAGCTGTAAACAATGGATCACTAAAGGAGCAGCTAAAACAAAAGCGGTGCAGAATTTTTAATAATAATGAATGGTGAAAATGTTTGTTATTTCATTTGCAAGCTTCCCACGTCAAATTTACTTTGTGGCAAAACCCCTTTAACCCTTGTCCCTCTGTCCCTCTTAGCTCTATAAATGTTCCTCTTTTTCATTTCGGCAATAGATTTGCATCAATAAACTGACTATCTTGCTTTAAAAAGTATCTGATTGCTTCCTAGTTGTATATTACTTGATGACTTACTTCATATTTCATCATTGGATACAATGCAATCCTGAAAATGTCTCCCTTTTTTGGCTGTCTAAAAAGTTGGCATGTGCATGTTTGGGCGTGGTTAGAGGCGTGTCCTGCTGTGTCTTTGTGTTTGGTTGGGGCATGGCCTGATGTATCCCTCTTTGCAATCTCTAAAAGTTGGGAGGTATGCAGACATTCCTCGGGCTCCATCGGGTCACTGGGCGTCCCTATCACTCAGTAGATCACAGGAATGCCCTTTGATTACAGACAGCAGTAGTGAAAGGGTCAAGCGCCGGGGATCAGAGGTTTCCGGTGCTTACAGAGACTGTTCTAGGGACAGAGCTATTAAGTACAGCTCTGCTCCCAGTGCAGCTGCAGCTGAGAGTTGCAAAACTCCTCACACTGCAGTGACGTCCAGAAAGAGGACCTGCACCGCCCGCTGTCGTTAAGGGGTTAAAGGCTATTACTGCATTATTCAGGAAAATGCAATGAGCAGTGAAAGGGGATAGAGGCCTGTACTGTCATCAATGCCATGAAATTCCAGCGAACCAAATGTCCAACTTTATTATAGATTTACTGAATTTCTAGTTATGTCCCAGCATATAAAACTCAGTGACAGTAAAGGGAATGATGCATAGGAGAAAAGGAATTTATGGATTTTTGATGTTGAAATGTATAGCATTGTTCTAGTTATTTTAGTTATTAATATGTTAAAGAGGTTGTCTGGCAGAAAGAAATAACCAAAAATGGGGCCAGGCTAGTTACAACTTACAGTGGAGCGTGACCCTCTTCTGCATGTCTGGATGAGAACCTGGAAGTGAAGCTCACTGGGGAGTTCCCAGCAGCGGTGAATAGATAGGCAAGCTTAATTTTTTTCATTTTTTTTTTATTTCTGATTCATTTTCTGTTATCAGACATCCCCTTTAAGCCTTATGTTTAAACTGCATGGTGCACTATACTTATTTAATATTTGTGTGCCACATATAGACCTATATCTAGTGTAGTACTGAAATGCCTTAAAGGGGTTTTGCCACGATGTAATGTTGACGTGGGAACCTCCAAAATGGGTTTTTAATCACTTTTCTAAATATATGTGATTACAAAAATTGCAGCCTGAGAGAGCTACAGCCTTCCTTACATGCCCTTGGTTACTTCAAAGCTTCTATTAGATACGACCTGACAAGAGCTGCTGGCCGGGCTTGCGCAGAAAAAGCTTCTTATCTGATGAGACTGAGCTGCAGAAGTTTTCAAGGCACCGGGTAGAAATATGTTTTCTTTTGCATACAGAATAAACTAGTTGTAGTGTGATTATCTGAGTAGATCCCTGCTTTATCTGATGACAGGGAACATGAAGAAGCTTTCAAGCTGCTGTGGAGAAAAGGTGTTGTCTTTTGTATACAGAATCCACAAGTTTGATTATTTCAGTGAACATGTCATACGATCCCTTATGCAGCTCTGTGCTCTGGCAGTCTGTCTCTCTCTCTTTCAGCTCCATGGTTTGTTTACATTAGCTTCTTAGCAGATAAGGCTCATCCTGGCAAAACCCCTTTAAGCCCATTAGGGAAATTATTCTTGGGGCCCACCCTTCAACTATATAAACGTAAAGCATGGCCACTCTCCAATAATCCCATTGACGGTTGTACAAAGAGTTAAACTCCCACCAATCGGATATTGGTGACATCCTATGGAAAGGTCATCAGTATCAAAGTCATGGGAAACCTTCTAAAAAGTTCTAGATTAGTGTTTAGGGATTTATGGTTACATCTATTTCAGGTACTAAGTAAATATAAATATAGAGCTAAAATGTTTGTCACTAAACTTGGGCAAACTCTCTTTACAGCACCACCATGCAGTGATACTCCACCTCACGTTAGCAGGTCTGCTGGTAGGCTAGCGCCAGGACACTGTGACCCATACAGTGATATAGGTGTGCATCCAGAAATTTTTGGGGGTCTCTTCTGCTGCCACCATCCTTTAAAGGGGTTTTGCCACGATGTAATGTTGACGTGGGATCCTCCAAAATGGTTATTTAATCACTTTTCTAAATATATGTGATTACAAAAATTGCAGCCTGAGAGAGCTACAGGCTGCCTTACCTGCCCTTAGTTACTTAAAAGCTTGCATTAGATACGACCAAGCAGAGTGACAAGAGCTGCTGGCCGGGCTTGCTCAGAGCACACTTCTTATCTGATGAAAGGGAGCTGAAGAAGCTTTCAAGGCACCGGGTAGAAATATGTTGTCTTTGTATACAGAATCTAGTTGTAGTGTGATTATCTGAGCAGATCCCTGCTTTATCTGATGACAGAGAACATGAAGACATGAAGAAGCTTTCAAGCAGCTGTGGAGAAAAGGTGTTGTCCTTTGTATACAGAATCCACTATTTGTAGTTTGATTATTTGAATGAACATTGCACACGATCCCTTATGCACGGCTCTGTGCTCTGGCTGTGTCTCTCACTCTCTCAGCTCAGCGTGGCTTGTTTACATTTGATTCTTAGCAGATAAGGCACCTCCTGGCAAAACCCCTTTAATGCCCAGTAAATTCCCAGTCACCTCCTCCAGCATCGGTAGCAATAATATATCTTCCTCTACTTTTAATAAATTGTGACAGCAAAAAGAGAGACATGGATGGACAGGGCAATACATTTTAATATTTATCTCTCTACCTGTGTATTGCAGCTTGTACTGCCCTTCTTCTCTTCTGGCATTGCTGACTATTCTATTCTATGACAAAAAAGGTATGGCCCCACATACTGGTCAAGCATGTAATAATGAAAGAGGGATGATGGATATGTCTAGCATATGCGCTGGAAGCTTTCCCAGAGGATATGGAGAATGTAGTTTACAAATGCTAGATTAACAGAGCCATACTGAGGGCCCCCAACCACCACCTATTGAGATAGAGCTTTATTACCTGTGATCTTAGGGCCCCCTCACTCACTACCCATGAAACTAGTTTTATACTCTCATCATTGTGTTTCCTGAGAGTGAGTATACTGTGTCTTAGTGGGCAGGGGATTGTTAGCAAGTGCAAAAGTGGAGTTCAAGGGGCCCTCAGTCAGTTTGGGAGTAATAAAGCGCTTAGTATGGGAGATAGTGATGGATCTGAAAATGTATATGTTGTATAAGAGTCAGTCCTCATTCAGTTTTGGGGGAGGTGTGAAGCTTACTTAGTATGGTGGGTATCGTGGCTTAGTAAATTTATATACAGTGGAGGGATAGGTTCATTAGTCACTTCATAAGTGATATGGCGCTCCCTTAGTAAGTACACAGGTGGTGATGGGGGCCTTAGAAGTTACAGTTTGGATCAGTAGGTAGTCACCGCACTGTGTCCATTTGCTATTAGGGCATACCCTTGCTTTACGCACCCTCTTTGCCAGAACAGAAGTTATCTCAGAGCCTTTCCCACTTTGATAGAACCCATGTGTCCATGCACAACACGGAGGCCATGCCTCCTAATAACTGGCATGTGTACTACATTTCCTCTGTAGAAGACATCGCTTCCCCCAGTGATACCTGCTGATCCGGAGTACGGTAACTGACTTTTCCTGTATATATTGTGTTCATGAGAACTTTCTTAAATTCTTCCATAGCATGAAAACAAAGAAAATGCATTGAAATGAATGTCCTGTGTGTGTTGTTTGGACTTGGCGGACTCAAGCTTTTTACTGCACTCTGTTTGGCTAATTGATGGCGGTTCTGAAACAGGGATGCCCTAACATTTGTGCACTCTGCATTGATAGAGGGGAGCATACAGATCATTAGAATTTATAGAAAAGGTCTAACTTGAAGCTACTGAGCATGGATGCAGATACTGAACCTGAGCCCATGACTTGCCATGGTTATCCACCATCATCCAGCATTTGATCCGGTGACAAAGGATCTTGAAATATTTGTATAGTAAGATAGTTTTGTCTGATCACATGCCTCAGTAATAAGCAGAGGTGTTGTACCTTGGCACTGTCCAATATCTTTGTAAACTCAGGGTTCTGTTTGCGATTATTACTTTGCACCCTCTTTTGAGCATTGTTGGCTGGTATATTGTGGGGTCAGCTATTTCTGATGGTCCCATTATTTTCTATGGATAATGGCTGTGTGTGCAGTGCAAGCTGTCAGGGATATTGCTTGAGAACTTGCTGCAGTGATGCCATACATGCTTACCAGACCGTTCAGCAGTATCAAGCATCGATTTCAGGGGTGCTTGTCCACAAACAGAAGACACTTCCAGCACATTTCAAGGAGTTCCTGATTCCCATTAAATAGGGTAAGTTATGACCAGACTTCATTAAAATGTGTTTATTACTCTTGCCGATATTTCTGTGCATCCTGTACTGATTCAGATGTGATAGAAAAATAGGGATTGTGGTTAGATAATCCCTTGAAATCTGCAAATTGTAGGTATATAATTGGTAAATGTCAGATTCTTCAGAGCATTGAACACCCCCATCACTTAGAAGGTGATCACGTAGTAGCATTAAATAGAGATCGGCATTCATTTTACTGTTTTGTGCCACAAGAATGCACTTAACACTGTAGAGTGACATTATGTCAGAAATTTATTTTCCCCATTGAGTCTAACAGAATATTTTATAAAAAAAAAAAAGCACTGAGGCACACCAAGGTGCAGTGTAGGCCCACAGCAAGCCCTGGGTGACAAATTTTTGTCTAAATAATGGTTCTTTTAACTATTTAATGCGACTAACCGGGCTTTATCTTCTTAAGGCTTATTTAACTCAGTCTGTGTGCAGCAACTGATTGAAAATTTGGTCACTGGTAGTGTATAATCTGTATTTTATAATCATTCTTATTGTAATGGAAAACATCTCTCCTTGCACTGACTTCCTGCTAAACCTGCAATAGGCTTGTGTTTATATACAGCAGCCAATCTGAAGAAAAAACTTCAGGAGAGCAGCAACCTGAACCAATAATGAGGCAGGGGCAGGTCTCAGACTACCCCGGACTCCCTGTATGCTGTGTAGCTAAACTGTAGCCACAGGTCACTACTGTGTCCTTATGGAACTAAGCCAAACAGCAAACACTAAGGAACATTAATAATGGATGTATAATAATAAGGAATTGTTTAGTTATGTAATATAAAATCATTATATACCTTGATTTTCCCAAATGCTCACATTAACCAATTTGTGGTCCCAGAAGATCTATAAGTTTCTGCTTATTCTGTGTTATGTCATCACAGTCACAAGTAACAGGTATATGCCTTCAACTGTTGTGCCTCCAATTCTGTATAATCATGTAACTGACTTTATTGAATAGTAAAGCTAGCCCCCTTTTTCTTTGAAGTAGACAAATGAAGGTAAGGCCATGTTCACACGGCTAAGTTTGGGCCGTATTTCGGTCCGTAACTATGGGCCGAAGTGCGCAAATTACGGGCTGAAAACGTCCCATTCATTACGGTACTTCACAGTTCTCCTAGAGAACGATGGAGTCCGTCTCCTCTCCCCGCCCGGCGAAGCCGCCGGCCGGGGCGCTAATTGACCTGTCACTTTGTAGCGGCGTATACGCGCCGCTGGCAATTCAAGTCTATGGGCCGGTGAAGTGCCGGCCCCCTGCTCAGTCCCCCGCTCCCGTCCCGCCCCCGGTCACACGGCGTAATTGCGGGGCGTAATTACGCCCTGCAAATACACCGTGTGAACCTAGCCTAAGGGTTGGTAGGGAAAGCAAATCGGAGAGAAAGGGAGGGGATTCCTGGATTTAACATCTTTCATCATACATTGAAATGATAAGTTGCAGCTTAGAACATACAAACACAATCCAATAACAGCAGCACACTACTAACACTAAAAAACTACCAAAAGGAACTTTTTGGAAAAGCTTTTCTGCTACTTAGAATACATTAAAAATATTTGAGGTTCTTAGTTCACATTTTTGATCAAGACTGCTTAAGCCCACCTCCCAATCAGCAAGGGGACCTCAATACATGTGGGAACCTACACTAACGTTACCTTTCTTAGTGCCTGTTCAGACCTCCACACTTTAGGGAGAGAAGGTTGCAGCTACAATGTACTCTGCATTGATTCAAAAGTCCGTGCAGGTGGGTGGAGTGCAATTCATATATTCTAAGTAGCAGAAATGGTTTTCCAAAAATTCCTATGTGCCTTTTGATAGTTTTTTAGTGCTAGTAGTGTGAAGCTGATATTGGATTGTGTTTGTGTGTTTCTTCCACAACAGTGTGAACCTATACTAATTTTTTTCAATAAAGTTTTTTGGAAAACCTAATATATTTAATGTCTCACCTTTTTCTGGTATCTTTTAAACAGACTGTTGCAAACCCATTACTGAAAGAAACATTTCTTGGACCATCTTTTACAGCTAAATATTGACCTGTCTTTAATCCCCCTTTCATCTTAAAGGGTTTGTTCACCTCAGTAAAAAGTTATTTAAAAAGGTTCTGTTCAAAAAAGTAAAATAAAAAAGCTATACTCGCCTTCCCTTTGTCCCCAGTTCCAGCGACGCATCTTTCCTGCCTTCTGTTGACACGCTGTCACTTGCGAATGGTGACATCACCACTGCAACCGCTTCTTGGCTGCAGCGGTCACGTGCACCTAGCTTATATCACTTTTTAAAAGAGAACAGCCCAGAACGGAGGAAACCCACAATAACATGGAAAAATGTACAGATTCCATGCAAATGTCCGTGGTGGGATTTGAACAGAGCACTACAAGGCAATAGTGCTAACCACTGAGCCACCATGTTACTCCACTTGTTGCATAGACAAAATGGACAACTTTTAGAAATAACTCAAGGGAGTTATTGCTATGAACAGTTTTTGCAAGCCCTGGCACCTAAAAATGGGCACTATGATAGGTCACAGTATAAATAGTGCAAGAATTAAAACTAGTAGTACAATTGTATTAAAAAGTCCTTTAAAATATTACTTTCTAGGCATTTCTTGGCCGGGATTCTGCTATTTCTATAGCACATTTCTTACGTCTGGTTCATATATGCATAAGAGGCTCCGTTGCATGTTCTGTCGGAATGATGGAATAAAAAGCGCTATTTTTTCTGTCTAAGCCACCAACACCATGGCGGAAACCTAATGAACTCATTGTAATTAATAAGGTCCGTTGGGCGTCATTGATGTCCGTTGTGAAATGGATCCCTCGGTGTCCGTTTTCACCTCTGCTACAGAGGTTCCGAACGGAACCTCTAACGCAGATGTCAACCAAGCCCTAGACATGTCACTTTAGTATATGCTTTGGAAGTTGCATGCAGATGTGTACTTTATATACCTAAAACATTTCAAGAATTATTTAATGGCACAATGTATTATTAAAAGAGTGTCCCACCAAACACACAAAGGCATATTGATAGGATTTGCCATGAATGTGTGGTAGGTGCAGGTCTTATCTCTCTAAATTGGGTCCTGGAATTTCTCCATTTTTTTTAAGAGGTGGCTGGAATACTCCCCCTGATTTCAATGGGATTACTGAGTACAGCTGAGCGTAAATTTAAAGGGGTTGTCTACTACATTTTTTTTTTTTTTTTACCTTACTGCTGCCCAGTATATTTCTAAATATCTTATTGCTGACAGTGGTAGATTATAGCAGTGTCTCACATTAAGACTGCATTCAAACACGCATAATTTAGACGCCGTTTTTAAAGCCAAAACCAAGAATGCATCTTAATTGAAGGACACATATTAAGGAAAGACAGACTTTTCCTTGTTTTAAATTCATTCTTGGTTTTAGCTTCAACAACTGAGGGTACCCTAAGAGGACTTAATGTAAAAAATAAATAAAGTTTAAAAGTAAAAGTTTTACTTTTTTTCCACCTTACAAACTATGTAACTACATAACTGCATCTACAAAGCCAAATGTTTGAACTCAACCTAAAGAGAAAGCCTTAACAGCACACACCAACTGTAACGGAGAGGTGAGAACTGATTTTTTCAGAAACATATAATCTAAAATAAAGGGGGGAGGGAGGGTTTCCACTCTCAGCACTTCCTGTTTGTTTGAAGAGTCCCTTGATAATTAGCGGATCACAAATCATCCCTACTGCTGAGACCCGTGCAATTAACTAATCTGTGGGAAACCCTGACAATAAATTTTTCATTTCACTGTAGCGCCACCTCAAGGGAAATGTAGTATTACACAGTGTTTATTTCAATGAATGGGTTGGCTCTATAATGTCGGACAAGATAGGTTCTCAAGAATCAGAGATACTCTTTATGATTGTTCTGTGCTCTAGAAAAGAGATGAAAACCTAGATCAGAGCACAGGTTTCACCAACTTTTATTTTCTTGAAGGAGAGATTTGCAGCAGCACTGCAAAACAGCATTGGGAAAAAGGTTTAAAAGCTAAGTAAAAGAGCACGTGATCGAACTTGCGAGTGTGTCTTCTGTCTGAAGTGTGTCTTTGTCTTATGTGTGGGACCTGAGATTGAGGGACTTTAGATTTGGGGAGTTTAGAAGGGACAGTATTGTACTACCTGGTTCAGAGTATACACTGCTGAGAGCTTGTGTCATGTAAGCAACTTGCATTCTGTTTCTAGTTAGTTTTCAGTTCCCAGTTAGTTAGAGCCCTGTTTGTCTTTAGTTATCTGTTGTGCCCTTTGTCAGTTTTCAATGTGTTCTATTCCAGATTTCCCTTTGGTAGTTCTCTGCTGTTTTAGTGGGGTCAGCATAGCTGGGTGATACTGTCAGGGGTGGAATAGGGCCAGAGGGGTTTGGTATTAGAGCCAGCACTAAGGACATAGTTAGGGAAAGCTATTGTTTGGTGTCTTACTTCTGAGCTTCTGAAGTTCATTACCATTCCATCTACATCCCTGCCCATTTCATTGTCCATCTTGCTGTATGTCATCTATTAGTAAGTGCCTTCATTTATGTTTGATACATGCTTCCTATTACTTGCATGCAATATTTAGTTGGCTTCATTTTAGCTATATTTTGTTTGCTATCTGTATCAACCTGTGTTGTTACAGTAGCATTTTTATATATATTTTCCAACTCCAGGTTTAATAAATGTGAATTCTTATTGGATTGCAGCCTATTCTGTATTTTTATTTATGTAATGAGGGAGGGTGTGACCCAAGGAGATCAAAAACCTATATCAAAGTGTGCATAATTATTAGTCAGCTTGTTTTTCTGTGGAAAATGGGTCAGAAATGGGCCAAAGTCAAAAATTGCTAAGATGTTGTGGCATGATCCTAGAACCATCAAATGTTTGTTGCACATAGACAACAGGGTCACAAGTAACATGTTCTGAAAAAAAAGACGCAAGCCAAATCAAACATGAAGCGATCAGGAACCCATTATCCTTCAGTGCTGTCATAGCCCAGAACTACAACATCCCTGAGTGCCCAAAAGTACAAGTGTTTCAGTGCTCAGAGACATGGCCAAGGTAAGGATGAAACCTGACCACAACTGAACAAGTTGAAATGTCAAGATTCAACCAAGATATATCTGAAGACAGATTTTTCAAAGTTTTTATAGGCTGATGAGATGAGAATGATTTTTGTAGAACATATGGATTGGTCCATGGCAGGATCAGTAATAAACACAGACCTCCCCTTTGACTTAGACACCAACAAGGTGGAGGGAGAGTACTGATGTCAGCTAGTATTACTAGAGATGAGCTAGTTGGAGCTTTTTGGGTTCAAGATGGACTCAAAATCAACTCCCAAAAGCATATGAATCATAGTACTCCACCGCATGGCAAGCCAATGAAGACTTTAAAGATGAAAGAATAATGACATGGCCCCCTTCCTCAACTGTCTTAAATGTTATTGAGAACTTGTGGGCCCTTCTTAAATGGGAGATTTACAGTGAAGGAAAACAGTCCAACTCTTTGAACCGTGACTTGGAGGCTGTGGTTGGTGCTGCACAAAAAGTTGATTTGTGCAGCAGCACAAGAACCTGACAGACTCCATGAATGGAAGGTGTATGAAGTATTGAAAAGAAGGGTGGCTATATTGGTCACTGATTTTTTTTTTTGATGTGTTAAAAAAGTTTATCTGTAAGTTTTAAGTTGCAAAGTTTTTTCAGTTTTTTTTTAAAATTTCCCCAAAAATTTAAATTCTTTTTACCAAAACAGTTTCCCCATTAATTATGCACAAAAAGTTATTTCCCCTAAACTAAAACCTCCCCTTTTACTTTACGAAATAAAAATTTGGGGGGTTTAATAACAATTTTGGTTTGGGGGCATTTGAACTTTAGTTTTTTTAAAATAATTTTTTTTGGGCTTCCCCAAAGATACAATTTTATCTTTTTTTTTTGCGAAACATGGGGGAAATTCGATAAGGGGGGGCCCCCTTTGGAATAATTTAATGGTTTAAAGAAAGATGCCCCCGAAAAAATTTTAAAATTTTTAAAAATTATTTTGTTTTTTAAGGGTAAAAAAAAAAAACTTTGGCGGGTTGGGAAAAAAACCCAAAATTTTTAAATCCTACTGAAGGGGGGGACCACGGGTGTATGTGAAAAATGTTTTCCCCCAGCAGCACCACAATGGAGGGGGCCATACTTTTCCAATCAATGGTAAAAATACTATCAGGGAAAAAAAAGCTTTTACTATATGAATACATAGAAAAATAAAGGGGCTAAATTTGAAAGCATCTGTTTGAAAATGCGCCATTAAAACAAAAAAATAAATCCCCTTTTATGTAACTTGTTCTCTCACTTTGGGGGAAATTACAAAAACAAAAACTACCCTCCCTTTTTCGGGCACTTTCAATAGAATGGTTGGACTACCCCCTTGTTAAATTATGCCCCCCCAATTCTTTCCCACCTGGGGCTTTAAAATGATTATTTTTAGCTGCACATTAGCATCTCGACCCACTGTGTGGGAGACGGGGGTTAATGAAAAAAGCCCTTTAAAGGGTTTAAATTAAATTTAAGTTTAATTTTAACCCTTATTTTAAAAGGTTATTCATTCTTATTGTTTGGTTTATACTGCCATAGATGAGCATGGCTTTTGACCCCGAACCCCGGATGGAAAAACTTTTTTAGAAAAAAAAGAAAATTTCGGGAAACCATTTTTTTGTATTTGTCTCCATATAAATTTAAAAGGGGGAAAAGGGAAAAATTTGCTGAAATGAAAATTTTTAAGGCATTTTTTCATTTTAAAAACAAATAAGGTTTTTTTATTGTAAAATTTGAAAATTTGGGAAACCTTTTTCCTAATATCCCCAAAAAGTATCATTCCCCATATTTTTCCAAGTTTTTTTTCCCTTTTAAAGCCCATTGAATGGAACTGCAAAATGTGTTTTTCTGTAGGTTTTAAATTTTTCCTGGTAAAATGTAATAGTTGCACAGGTTGTGAGAAAGATCTGCAATAACGGGTAATTGGACATCACAGGGCCCGGGACGGGATTTCTTTTCCTTTACAAGAAATAAAAAAAGGGTTTTCCCAAAGTAGTGGCTGCAAGTAGAGATCCTGAAAGTCATGAAAAATTGATGTTTTAATTTTAGATAAAGGAAACCCGAAACAACTGTTTTTAAAAAAATGAAAAAAACTCACCACTTGCTGACCACCTGTTGACCAACATATCCGGGCCGGTTGGCATTTATCTCTGCAAAGATGTCTCAGAACATTGTTGCAGAGTTTATAATTACAGACAAGGATAGCCAGGTTTTCCAAAGAGAAGGCAGAGATGATTTATTACTGTCTCTGCCTTCCTGATTGATATATTTTACAGCCAAAAGAGGGTTTTCAGCCCCCAAACCCTTTTAAGCTTTTGCTCCCCCTCCTGGGCCCAAACCCCGTGATTACCAGGGCCGGTAACGCAGGGGTATTTGGGTTTTTACCAAAAACCCCCACGCAGATGTGAAAAAGGGCCAAAACCCCTGTTGAGAAATGCTTATAACATACAAAAATAAGCACCCACGAGAAACAAGGTCTCTTTGTGCCAAAGCAGTGTATAGGGGACATCATAACAGCTACTTTCCACCCTTTAGATCATCTGGCAACTGAAAGAAAACTGCTGAAAGAAACCATATGCAAGGGATAAAAAGGTCCCCGAAGTTTTGCAAATCCTTTTTTAACCCCAACTTTTCCCGCTTAACTTAAAAAGGGGGGGTTCACACGGCTTTTTAAAGCGGTAATTTCGGGAAATTTTGGGCCCCAATTACGGCTTTAGTACCCCGGCGGGGGGGGGGGCTGCTCGCCCGGGCCCCAATAGCAAGAATTATCCCGGCGCGTATCCCGCCAGGGGTAATGTGGGATTCACTTTTCTCCCGCCCGGGTATTCGCCGGAGCGGGGAGGAAAAGCCCCGAATCCAAAATTTTTCTATTAAAAAATGTGGGATTTCCGTAAGGCTTGGCCAAAGGATTCCCCCAGTTTCGCCCCGGGAGTACGGCACGCAATACAGTGGAATCTGTTTCCCCAAATAAGCCGGCGGGCCCCTTAACCCTAAAAGTCACCTAAAAAAACCCAGTATCAGCTTCCTGGGCCACAGGGGGAAACGGGGAAACCCCTTAAATTTGGGGAATGGCTTGCTGGGCCCTTAGAAAAACTGCTTTTGAGGCAGAAAGGCAGACAAATTGAGACAGAGAGCAAGAGGCAAAAATGCAAAAAGGGTTTTGTGCATTATTTCAGCGGGTTTAGGGGTTGGGGCCCCCCAAAAATCAATTCCCCTGTAGCCCAAAAAACAAATCCACTGGGTGGGCCCCTTTAAACACGCCACGGGGGGGGTCCCAAGGGAAACAAAATTTCCCCAGGAGGCCCCAATAATCACTCCAAAAAGGGGGGCCACAAGAATCAACTCCACTGGAGGGACACCCAAGAATAAACTCTACTGGGCCCCAAGAATCAACTCCACTTGAGGGACACCCAGGAATCAACTCCAATGGTGGGCCCCAAGAATAAATTCCACTGGTGGGCCCCAAGAAACCACTCCACTGGTTGGCCCCAAGAATCAACTCTACTGTTGGGCTCATGGTACCTCAGTCCAACAGTAGGACCGGGGAAAACTTAAAAAAATTTTTAAAATTTTGAAAAAACCCCCCAATTTCCCTTTTCATAATTTTTCCCCCAAATTTTGTTCAACTGCTTTCGTCTACATGTATTGTATGGTTTTCTATATTTTTGACAAGTCTGGGGAGGGGGCTTTGTTTATTTTTTTTTGTAACTAAAGAAAACAAAAAATGTTCTATCCTTCTTATTTTTGCTGTAAAGCCAATGTTGAGTTGTGTTTCTTCAAAAAGGGCCGTTCCGAAATTGGTGCTTTTTCCTAATTTTTTGCATCATATCCTCTGTCTTGGTTTTGGGGGGGTTTTTTTCCTCCTTTTTTCCCATATATAATTGTCTTACAAAAAAAATGTCTTAAGGCAACACATCAGGGAAATCTGATTAGATGTTTTGAGCACCTTTTTTGTTGTTTTGTAAAAAAAAAAAGTTCTATAAAGCAAATGTTTTGTTGGGAAGCAATATAAACCTGATTGGTGATTTTACACACCAAAAAATGTTAGTTTCCTTTATCAATTCTTAATATGGGGAAAAAAATTAAATTGTTGGTTTTCCTACGCTCTATAACATGTACTGAGGAAAAACTTAACGAGCATTGCAAAATTTGGACCCGTTCCCAAAGCCCGTGAACCTAAAAAACACAGAACAAAGCCATACTCACAGCTTTTGGGTGGACGAAACTGAACCATAGGTGGGAAAATAGGGGGCCAGGTTGCCCTACTGGTTCAGTTTTATCCAGCATTAGGGGTAGGTGGCCCCAGGGATTAGAACAGGGGGGACTGCACTCTCCTCCCCCAATAGCGCCTGTTTGGGGATTCCACTTCAAATTACAGTCCATGGGTTTCTTGTTTTTCCCCACATTTTTCATTAAGGGTATGTTCACACATCGGACCTTTTCCCGGGGCAAAAATCAACACCTAAAAAGAAAACCCAGGGAAACCCCCGAGGGATTTCAGCTGAGGAATTTTATATTTGTCTCTGATTTGCAAGCAGGTTAGCCCTATATTAATGGGGCTGACCCATGTCAATCCTTCCCGGGGCGGGTTTCCCAAAAAAGGCCTCTAAAAAAAAATTATGTTTCGGTGGGAAAAAACTTTCTGTAGTTCAGGGGGGGAAACAGCATGACGGCCTTGAATCCAGGTCAAATTCCTTGTTGAAATCCATCATACTAACGTTCTTTAAAATACTAAACACCCTATTGTAAAGGAACCTCAGCTTTAGGTTTGCTTTCTATATTTATCTTGTTTAGACATGCTACTGCTGGTTTTGGTGCATTTTTGGTTCTTAGAATTTGAATAACTCGCAGATTTTATATGGAATCTGACACAAAGAATATATATTTTTTGGAATAATCATGCAATAATAATCATGTATTATTTTGCTTAATATTTGCTGGGCATTGATGATGTGTGCTCGTGAGCAGGCTGTAAATAAACCTTTTAATAGCCCTTTGGGAGCACAAGGGGGATACAGAGCGTGTGTAGCCTCAATCTGCTCTCTCGGATTATGAAACTGTGCTCAGATTGACATCCACTTGCAGGCTGCAAGGATTTTCTATAACATCCACTCTACAAATAAAAATTCCCTGGGATTGCTGATTTTTCTCCATTTAGTTTTGAACTCAATATCACCGGCAAGTGTATATGCTTTCTTTTTTCCTTACTGTATACATTAAATAAGCAAGGTCCATACCGGATCGACTCAATTTCATCTTACTTTTTGCCCTCAAGTAAGAATTTCATATTACAGGGAAATCAGCGCGGACTTGAAGTGCACAAACGAGAAAGCCTATATGTAATTAGTTATAGTCTAACCAAAGGCAGCCACAGGACGCAGCGTACATTAGGCATTTTAATTGGAAACTCCACAAACAATGTCTACAAATAGCAGACAGGATTTTCTCGTCCTGAGTTTTAGAGATTTAAACAATACAACATCAGATAGACATAAACTAAAGAAACATAAAATAATTACACTTTATACTCCAGACCAGTGTGATCTTCATTTTATGTTTTAATTCAATATAAGTATTTTTGTACTGCTCATTGACCTATATGATTGCAGACGGATAATTGCGAGTCAACAGGTAGTAGATTCCTGCTACAATGAAACACAATTAGCAGGGAAACTGTGCTTTGTGCAAGATCGGACAGCATACATCCACATAGCACAGCCCTTGGGTAGAGGATACATGGTGTGGGCGGGATTTGCCCGTGAGCAGCAGAAATCCCTGATCGCCAAGATCACCGGTAGAAACCCCAACTTGGTAGTCAAATGATTTCCTATCCCCAAAACAAGTTCGGCCCCCAACCCACTAGCAATCGAAAAATTGCACCTAACGTAAACAGTGGGTCTCTTTTAGAAAAAAAAAAAAAGGGCCTTTTCAAAATAGTACAAAATTGCCTTTATGGGCCCGCTGTTGAGGGCCTCAACTTGCAGATTAAATAGGGGGCTACATGTCCCAATACGAATGTGCGGGGAAAAAAAGCCCACCCCGGGCCAATTCAGGGCACGGGCCCGACTTGGGGGGATCGTGACTTGGGGCTGCCCCCCCAGGGGGGAACAAGGTCAGCCAAATGTTTCCCATTTACCCCCATCCACACGGGGCCCGGGAGACCGGGGGGGACAAGAGGAACAACTCTCCAAATCCGAAAAGGTGGAGAGAGATTTGTTTACCCGCAATGGTTTTAAAAAAAAATCTCCCTCAAATAGGCGCCCCGTTTTTTAGTTTAGTTAAACCGGGCCGTTACCGACTTATAACAAGGCCAGGAACCAGCTTTGGGTAGTTGTATAATAAGACCGGAGTATAGGGTGTGAGGCCCAGATCAAGACAGATTAAATCAGATTAAATTTAAAAGATTTAATTACCTTGGGGGGCACACTAACAATTAAAAACAAAAAGGGGAAAAAAAGGGGGAAAATCGGGGGGCAAAAAATATGGGTTTCAATTCAAAGGCAGAAAATTGTCCTTATCTTGGTTGGCTTGTTTTGGGGGGTGGGGTCACATGGGGGCAGATTGGGGCCCCGCGCTGCGGGGAAGCTTCGGGGTAGTAGGTACCCCCCCCCCTTGGGCAACCAGGCCCCCTTGGCTCCTGCTTATATCTGTGAGGGGACAGCCCACGGGGGCCCCCTACAAACCCCCCACAAACCCGGGGATGGTCTATGAATCCTCCCACAAACAGCAGTTTTCTGACAGAAACACAAAAAAGGGGACCATAACGCAGCAGGGAAATTGGCACAAAACCCGGGGTGGGGTGGATCATCAAACGGCGGGCCCTACCTAGCACTGATGCAGACCCCCTATCCTGGGTGCCCCTAACCGCTCATTTCTCATCCCCCCCCTTGCAAAAGGGAGTGGGGCTATGTGTAGGGGAGTTCCAATTTTAAGAATGAAATTGGGGATACCCGGGGATCCACGATTCTCTCATAAATCTTTAGGAAATACGGTGGGAGGCAAACTGGCCCTGGTATTTAAAGTCTTTAAAGCGGGGGTTTAGAGTGCACAGGTCTTTAAATGGAAATGAGGGTTTTTTGATGGGTAAACCCTCTGGCGAGCTAGTTTCCTATGAAGGGCATTTTAAAAGGGCTGACGGGGTTTTAATTTAATTGAGGTTTTTCCCGGGGGGGGCCTTTTGTCAGTCGACATTTTGAAGTTGGAGAGAGTTTATATGACTAAATTTTTGCTCACAAATGCCCCATTTTTTGATGTATTTTGCACCCAAAAAAACTTTTGACCCAATTCTCAATATAATGAACTGAAAAAACCCAAAACTAGGACATTATACACTGGACGCACATTGAATGCCCAAAGGGGCTTTGAATAACACAATAAACGCTGTGCGCCTCCATAAAGAAAGTGCCATTGAGGGGTTTACAATGTGGTAATTCCGGCGCTCGACCCCCGCGGCTCGCCGCGGCCGCCCCCTGCGCTTAGGGGGCCGGCGGGGTGCCCCGGTGCCCCCACCGTTGTCCTTTCTCTTGGGGGGGGGAAAACCCCCCGTACTCACCTTTCCGCCCTTTGGTTGGCCTGACCTTTAAATTTATTATTGAAGGCCGCGGGCCTTAGAAAGGAAACACCCCCCCCTCTCTGCCAGGTTTTTTTGGGGTGTGCGTTAGCAAGTCTTGGGGGGGTGTTCTAGTCCTGTCTGATTATCCGTGAACCATTCCGTTCCCACGTTTCCTGCCTTGCCTGTTTCCCGCTCCCTGCCGTCTGCGTCTTGACCCCCACCTCGCCGCCTGCCCTAAACCCCGCCGTCCCGATACGTCCTGGATTACGATCTGACCACGCAGACCGGCCCGCCTCGCAAGCAAGTCAGTCGGGGGGTGCACCGGGTACCTCTCGCTGCAGCAAGTCCATCCCGCTTTGCGGCGGGCTCTGGTAAAACCCGGGCACACGGGGGGCTAGATGCCCGGCGGGGGCTTAACACATCGCTTGCTGTGGTCTGCAAAACCCCCTCCGCTTACAGTACAAAGGGGGAAGGATTCCGCCAGGGGACCTCTGCCCCACCTCCGGAGTCAAAGACGGCTGTCCCCAGCAGAGCCCCAAAAATTTACCAGCCGCGGCCAGATCAAAAAACCTTGCGGCCCGCTACCCCAAGGGCCGCCTCGGCACCCCATTCCCCTTGCTCCGGCATCCATTGCTCTACCTGCTCTGGCTTCGGGACCTTTTTTGCATCTGCCACCCCTCACCTACGATGGAACCCAAGAAATGCCGTGGGTTTTACAGCCATTTCCCATCCACCCGAGAGATGGGGCACCTTCCTTCAGATGGCCAAAAGGCTTCTTCAGCCTTTGTCGGAAGCCTTGGCTTGGGCCCCCCAATGGGGTCGGGGGGGAACCCCTGACCTAACCCCCAAACTTCCCCAGGGGGTTCCGCATGGTTTTTGGGAACCAGGTATAATTTTTTGGGTGCCGCAGACGGGCCCGCTTCGTCAGGGGCACACCACGGTCGGTCATATTTGGTGTGTTTCGCACTCTCGCTTCGGAGCTGGACTGGAATAACGAGCTTGCTGCGCGTTCTGCAAGGCTTCGGAGGAACAAGGAGAACTCGCCGCTCGGACTACCAGCGCTCTGGATGACTTAACCACAGCCCCCCGAGCTTTTGGGGTTCCCCGGAAAGGCAACAAGAGCTCCCCTTCAAGGGGGTCACCGCCCAGGGTTTTGGCCCGCCCCCCTTGGGTACCCACTTTTCCAGCGCCACCCTTTTCCCTCCTCCATATTTTGAAGAAAAACCATGCGGGTTGAGAGGCCATCCCCCAGAGGAACGTTTCAGGTCGTTAAACACTGTTCTTCTTTTGTGGCGGTTCGGGGCCATTTTTTTGGGGGACTGTCCGGTGCCCCGGGAAACTCCCACCCTAGGGCTTGTAGGGGAGGCAACCCTAGGTGTCGGCGCCTCTTTCCCCGTTACCTGCCCCAATGTGTTGGTGTTTAAACCGGGCACACCTTTCAGGCCATTTCCTTTATTGATTTGGATCGCAAAAATTTCAAAAACACGAACTTTTGGGCCAGGGGGCGTCTCCCCGGATTTCCGGCGAAGCCAGTTCCTCTCTCAGTGGGGAATGTCTTAAGGACCTATCCGCTTCCGCACTGCTCCCCCCCCGCAGATTGGGCCTTTACAAGGAGACTTTGCAACTTCTCTCCTGCCCCGACCCGTCTGAAATCCTTTTGGGCCCCCCCGGGTTAAGGGCCAACCCCGACCCTTTGGGCTGGGCACAGGGAAGTCATCGTTGGGGTTCGGTGCCTCTCGTTGGGGTGTCGAAGCCGCAACCTGCTCCTCGGGGCCTCCCTGAATTATCAAGGCCCCCACAGGCCTACCACCCATATTGGGACTTTGCTGACGTCTTTTCGAAAGAAGGCCAAACTTTCCCCCCACTGGGCCCATGATTGTCCCAACTCAACCTGCGACTCCCCCTGGGGGCCGGGGTTTTCCCCTCCGTCCCGGGACAAGGCATTCGATACACATTGAGAACCCCATAAAGGCTTCATTCGTAAATCCTCTTTCCAGCAGGACATTTTTTTTTTTGGAAAAAGGACGGGCTCTCCGGCCCTGCA
>JAODAL010008722.1:0-115656 GCA_025379985.1 Phyllomedusa bahiana | reverse complement strand
TAAAGGAAAGTGGGATACCCCCCCCAAAAACCCTATTTCAAAACCCTAAGTTTAAAAATTGATATAGCATTCCCCAGGAACAAAATTTTAACCAGAACAGACTTTGAGCGAATGAAACGGCTATGGGTGGGTCAGGTGCTTGGTTCACCCGCGATAGACAACAAAGCAGGTGTGATTACACTTATAGGAAAGCATGTCAATGCCCAGATTCTCAATCACAGACACGATAGTGAGGGGAGATGGAATAACGCTACACTGCGTTTGGCGGAGGAATCCTGGTATTTATGGGCCCAATATCAGAGGTACAACCTTTTACAAAGGTCTAGAACCCATTATTTTGAGCGATACCACGGACTTCAAAATCCTAGGGGCGACTTCAACTCCACCATGCACCCCCAGGAGGATAGGAGAGGAAACTTAGGTTTCAGATCACATCAACAGTTCAGTAATTCCTATCTAGCCAGCTTTGCTTACAACCTAGACGTTTGTGATGCTTGGCGTATCCGCAACCCTGAGGGACGCGAGTTCTCCTTTTTCTCCCATCCCCATAACACCTGGTCACGGATCGATTATTTTTTATCTAAAGGGAGGCTCATGTCAAGAGTACGAGGGGCTCAGATTGGTGACCTAGTCCATATCTGACCACTCCCCGTCATCCTCTCTGTTGCGGATCGCTTCCCCCGAGGCACAGATTTCATCTGGCGACTTCCCTCCTTCTTAGTAAAGGATGAGGAGTTCCAGTTGACTCTGCAGGGCTGGTGGATGGAATATCACTCTCACAATGCAATATACCAAGAGACTCCCCAGCTTTACTGGGACACAGCCAAAGTAGTTCTCAGAGGGAGTTTGATCGAATAGGTCTCTAGACTCAAAAAGCAACTACTGATCACAAACAATCACTTTAGCAATGAATTACGCTAGGACTATGATTAATTCTTTGCTTCCTCCTCCCCAGAGAATAAAACTACCTGGCAGAACACTAAATGAGAATAGGGAGCACTGGTTTGGAGAGAAGGAACTTTTTCCAAATCTAAAATGGAGGCAAAACTATTTCGCTTTGGTAGCAAACCAGGTAGACTCCTACAAATTTGCCAAAGGCCACCACCCCCTCCTTCTCTTCCTTGGGTTCGAGATCAGGAGGGAAAACTGGGGGTCGGGGGGTGGGAAAGGGGTGACGAAAAATTCTCCTCCCTTTTTTAACCGGGAAACTCACACAAAACAAAAACTAAAACAAAAATGTTTTCACGTAAATGGTTTAAACCGGGAATTGAGCTCCCGGCCCTCACACAGAAGAGGTTTCCCCTATTGGGGGGCCCCCAATTTTTTGACCAAAAATAAAATGGGCCTTTTGGGAAAAATTTAAAGCAAATAAAGCCCCACCCTGTTTGGGTTTTCCCGGGTTTTGAATTTTTAAAGGGGCTTTGAAAGCCCAAATTACCCCTTTACCCTTCTATCTTTTTTTTAATTCTTCCCCTATCTGGTTCACCAAATTCCAAACCTCAATGAACACGGGCCTACTTTCAAGGTTACCCCCAAAATTTCGGGAAAAGCCCCCACTTAGCCTCCTCGTATCGTCCAAACTTTTTCTCTTTAAAAACCAAAAATCTTAAACTGCTCCACCCCAAAACCGGGCAGACCAATTGTTTTCCCTTTTAAATACCCAAATAAAAATTTGTCTCTCTTTAATGGGCTTCGCCCAAAAAGGGGGGGGTCGGCGATAACGAATTTTAAAAAAAGCCCTTACCTATCTTGGATAGGTAAAAAAATCCCAAATGAAACCCCCCCTACTCGCCCTTAGTCACAATTGTTTACGGGAGAAGGATTTAAACCGGGCCCCCCCGGGGGTGGCGGGACCTATTTTTAAAGAAAAAATTGGGGTTTAAGGGGACCATTTCGCAGTTTTCCTGACTACTCTATATAGCAACCCGGGTCGAAAAGAAAAGTCTCCCGGGTTTTTCTGTCCTCCCCCTTCTCCCTCCCAATGCGGCCTAACAGGGGTGCCCCCTACCCCCCCTACCTCTTAAAATCACTTTTCGAACCCTTTGTTTTGGGTTTTTCTAAATTTCCTCTCCCCTTTTTTTAAAGGGAATCTCTTTTTAAAATTTAAATGACCCAAAAAACTTGTTTGTGACGCAAACAGCCTAGTCCACCCCCATTTGGAGGGACGAGGGCCCTAAATTTGGGTTTTTAATCCGACTTTGCACCGGCCCCCCTGGGGGGTGCACAAGGCACCAGATAGGGTTTCCCCACTTTTCACGCCCGTCCAAAAGGGAAACAGGGGGAAGAAGGGAGGACGAGAAAACCCTTTTTCCCTTTCGCCCAGAACCCGGGGAAAGGGCCCTTGCCACCATTTCTCTCATTTTTTATAAGACCGTTCCTTTTCCCCGACTTATAACGGGGCCCGGGAAACCCAAAACCCTTTGGGGTAGCTATTATCATAAAACCAGTACTGGGTGTTTGGGGCCCCAAATACAAGACAGAAAAACCCCAATTAAATTTTATAAAATTTTAATTTAGCCTTGGAGGGCACCAACAAAAATATACAAAAAAAAATTTAAAAACCCAGGTAAGAGCCCAGGGTGCACATACAACAGGGTTTAAACAGACAAAAGGCATTTAAAATTTGGGTCAAGTTCCCTTTTCGGGGTTGGCTTGGTTCTGGGCCACATGGGGGGGCTTTTTGTGGCCTTGGCTGCTGGGGTTGTGGATGCGGGAAAATTCTCTTTAAGGAACCCCCCTCCTGGATCAACCCCAACCCCAAAACACGGTTTCCTTTCAAATATCTGTGAGGACAGCCCAAAAAGGCGGGCCCCCTTTTAAAACGCCCCCACCCCACCCCCGGGGGACGGCCCTAAGAACCCCTCCCCCCCCCGGGCCCAAGAAATTTTCCCTGATACAAACAAAAAAAGGGACCAACGCGGAAGGCCCATTGGCACAAAACCGACCGGTAGAAACCATAAAAAACCGGGCGGGGCGTACACGACCCCCATATCAGACACCCTATCTTATGGACCCCCCGGGGGCCCAAATTTCGGGATATCCCGGTCCCCGGGCCCCCCCCAAAAAAACCCGGGGATTTGGTGGCTGTGGGGGTGGGGATTTCCCCATTTTTTGCGATATAAACCCCGCCATGCACCAGTTATAAACAACCCGCCTAAAATGGGATTTTAAAATATCGGAGACGGGTCGGCTTGGTTGATTAATTGAAGTCTTTGAAGTTTTGGTTTTTTGGGGCACATTTTTTTTCAGTGAAAAATTAAATTGGAAATGAGGGTTTTTTTTTGAGGCCCCCCCAAATTCCCGCTGGTGCACTTTCCCAAATGGGAGAGCTTTTTATAATGGGTTTTTTGGCTGTGCGTTTAACATGAAAAATTTGCTTTCCTGGGGGGGCGGGGGGTCTGACTTGTCGGGGTGGAAGAGGGACTCAAAATTGAGTCAATTTTCCCTTCCCACCTCCCCCCTTTTGGGGGTTTGCTAGGGGGCAGCCCCTCCAGGGTGCTCCACCGGGCGCCCCCCTTTGGACCCCTCCCCCTGCCCGGACAACACATGGGGCGTTGCCGGGTTCAGGCCCTTCCGGTGGGGATGACGAAGTTTTATTTTTGGGAACCCCCGGGCTCCAGCGTAGAAAACCTCCCAGGTTTTCCCAGAACCGTTTTAAGCCAGCTCAGGGGGTTTTTTTGGCCCGGTCTCCACAATAAAAAATGACCCCGTAAAAAGATAGGGTTGCAGCTGCTGCAGGGTCCACACTACGCCAGGATTTTTTTTCCCCCATGGGGGAATAGGCCCAACTTCCCTGGGCAAACTTCCCCGGCTCAGGTACATAACGGGATTTTTCCTGCCCTTTTTGGGGTCCCCCTTTGGCTGAGCACGGGAAAAACCGAGGAAAAAAGTCACGGCTCTGCTTTGTACTATAAACTCCGGGGTAAGCCCGGCGGTTTTGTAGTACGGGGAGCTGGACAAGGCGGACTTGAGGTTTTTTTAAAGGCCTTCTCCATTCTTTTGTCCAATCGACTGGGGAGGGCCCAACCTTTCCCTTTGGTGGGGTCTGTCAGGGGTTTTGCCAGGAAAACTTTTTTTTGGGGAAAAAAACCTCCTTTTAGTACCCATCATTTGCCCAAAAAGGGAAAACACATGCTTTTTGGTCCTGGGGGGGGGCCGGGAAAGCTTTGGAAACCCAAAATTTTTTCCCCCGGGCTCAAACCCTTAAAAGGCCCCCCCCCCTCCCCCGGTTCCCCAAAGGTAGTAGACCTAAACTCTGCCCACGGGCATTTTTCCCAGCTTGAGGGTAAAAGCCTCCCGGGCAGATACGCCCAAAAAGCACCTTGCCCATTTTGCGGAGTACCCCTCCCATGGGGGAACTGAAAACGGGCTAAGTCATCCGGCCCGGGCCGCGTCCCCTTTCCCCAGCCCCTTTTAGCCGTGTTGACCATCCGCTGGAAAAGTGGCAGGGGCATTTTTAAACCCGGGAAGGGCATGACATTTAAAACCCCCCCCCCCCGTCCCACCCGAAGGGTGAAAAAAAGGCAGAGCTTCCCTTTTGCCTCAGGGGTTCGGGGAATCTCCCAAATATCCCCGCCCCCCAGATCCTGATGGCCCAAGGGTTTAACCGGGCCCCCCCAAACGACCCGAGCATTCATCGGATGCGTGGAAATTGGGTCCCCGATCATGACCGTGACAGCGGGGAGCCCCCTGTATCCAGGGCAAAAATGGGGGGTGGCCCGATCCTTATAAAGGCCCCAGGCACTGTTGGACGCCTGGATGACCCCCACTTCACATCCGCCCAATCTCCTCACGCATGTGCTGTTTGCACCCCCCGGGGAGATCCATATCTGAGGGGCCGGGATTGGGGGGGATCCCCGGTTTCCGGGGGTGATGGACGGCTGCTCCGCCTTTCCAGGACGTTATAAACAATCCCCCGGGAAGGGGGGGAAAGGATTTGCCAACAGCTGGGCCCGGGTTTGGGTCCTCCAGGACTGTCCAAAAAAATCCCAAAACCCCGCTAGGGATCCACCTGCCCGGGCCCGGGGGCCACCCATATCCAAGATTTTTCTCAGTCTCACCTATCTGGGGCCCAGGTTGCCAGGGAAAGGGCAAATCCCCTCCCGCTCATGATGCCCTTTCATCATGTTCACGGGGAAAGGGCCTTCCCCCTTCCCCCCTTTGGGTTGGCCCCAGGGTGCCCAGGTAAAATGCCTATACTTTTGAGTTGCTGGTTGCCGACACGGGCCTTTTCCCAGGCTCCCTGAAGCTGTCCTGGGGTTTACAGGGACCAGGACCCACACTTTCTGACCCCCCCGGGTATTCCCCTCTTCACAAGCTTTCCCGGGCCCGAACCACTGTTTTCGGGGTGGGGGCCCCTTGGGCCCTTTCCCAAAAATTCTCGGTGCACTACTGCGCCCGGGGGCTTGCATTTTTTTCAGGAAAGCGCACACATCCCAATAAACCGACACCCGGGGTTGCTAATTCTCCTTTCCCCAGGCCCTCCTTCACCGGGAGCCAGGGGCCCCCGTACACGTCCCCCCATAAAAAGGAGCCAAAGGGGAGCGCCCCCTTTTGAGGCCTGTGGGACATCCCGGTTTAGGGCGAAAAAATTTAGGTGTGGGGGGAAACCCGGGCTCCATGGGCCCCCTTTGGGGGTCGACCAACATCTTAAGCTCTGCTTCAGGGCCGTTAAACCCCTTCACACGGGCCCTTTTTAGTTTTTGGGGGGTGTTTAGGGGTTTGGCTACCAATGTTGCACCTGCCCATTTTACACAAGGACTCCATTAACTGCGACAACTGATCCCCCCGGGAAAAGGAGAAATTTCCGGGGGAAAAGCCCACTCCGAAGAAAATCTCCATTAATTTTCGGGGGCCCCCCCTTTGCCCGGCCCGAATGGACGACAAGGCTACCGTTTTCCCCGGGAAACCGGGTTTTTTCATAGTCTCCCAAACCGTCAGTACAAACGTTTTCCCGGGACCCTGCGGGAAAAAATTTGGCCAGCGGCCCCAATTTAAATCCACACCGCCCCCTGAAAGGTTTCGTCTTTTAAGGAAAGGGGTCCCAAAGGGGTTTTTTTGGGCCTCGGCCCCCCCTTTCCCCCCCTCTGAAAAATTTCCACGAATGGCAGTAGCAGCCACCAAAACCAGCCCCCCATCTTTGGGCCCCGAAAAAATTGGGGGGCCCCCTTTTCCCTTTTTGTTTTGGGACCCAAAGGTTTTCCCGGGCCCAAACCCAAATCCTGTGCAAAACCCGCAACAAACCCCCGCCCTAAACAATGGGTACCACCAACCGCTCCCCGGGCCACGCCACCGGGTGAACCCGGGTCGGACCGTCACGGGGTTACAGCCCCCTTGGCCCAACCACCCCCGCTTTTTCTGAGCCCAAGGGGGTGGCTATCCCCCTTTGCTCCTTGAGAGCTTTAGGCTGTCGTCAGCCGCAAAACCCAGCCTGAAACTCCCCGACTGACGTGCCAAATTTGGGATGAGAATTTGCCACGCACCCTGCCCTTTTTTCCAGGGGAAACCTATCCCCTTTCCCCCTCACCTCCCCTGGCACTTACCTGGCCGATGGGAGGGAATCCCTTGGGCCCCCCGGGGGGCCCATCCGGGGCTCCGGGCCCCTCCCACTGCGCTTGACAGGGCCACGACCGCTCAACCACTGGAAGGCCCCCCCCCCCCCTGGGCGTCTATATAAGCCCGCCAGTCGCTTGGCCTAACCTGGCCCCTAAAATCCTGTTTTTTGGGGCACCCTGCTCGGGGCCCTTTTTCCGGGGAGCCCTGCCCCCCTGAAAGCTCCCCCCAAACCACAGAAACTGCCCCCTTTTGTCCCCTCTAAAATGCCACCCCAAAGGGGAAACAAAAAAACCCCACCGGTTTGCGGGACACATCCTTTTTGCCCTTTTGCAACCTGCTGCCCCTTATCTCCTCTCCACATTTTGGGAGAGGGAAACAAAACCGAAAAACCCAAACCCCCAAAACTCCCCTCAGTATGCATGTTCCCCAACTTTTCCCGAAAATTTTAACATGGTTGGTTGACAAACACTTTTGGGGGAGCTAGACCTTGGGGCTTGGGGGGGCCCCAAAAAAACGGGCTACCAGCCCCCCCCAAAAGTCTGCCCTAACAAAAAAAAAAACTGGGAATGTTTGGGCCGTACCCCCACCTCCCGCATCCCCCTTTCCCCCCGCCCCCCAGTCCAAATACACCCGGAAACTGGCAGCGGGGCACAAACGCCCCCAAATTTCCCCGGAGCCAGCGCAGGTTTTTCCGGGAATCATGGCCCTTTTGGGGGAAAACCACTCAGGCCCCCCCAAGTCATCTCGGCCCCGGGGTGTCCAAGAGCCCCCTTTGGCAACAGCCCGGCCCAAACGGTTGACGGGGTTTGGTATTTAAAAGGGGCCCTTTCCCCCCCCCCAAAACAAAAAACTTTGGGGGGGCCCCTTGGAAAAGGGGACTGGGACGGGCCCTTCTGGCGCGGGGGACATGCGGCATTAAAATGCCCCGGGCTTTTTTGAAAAGGGTGACAGATGGGGTTCCCCCCCCCCAAAACGGGGAAGCATGAGCGGGGGCCCCCGGGGCTTGGGGAAAAGGAAAACCCGGCCCCCCGGGGCTTTTTACCCCCTCTCCAGCTGGTGTGCTTCCTGGCCCCCCGGTGCCCGTTTGGGTTGGCAAAACTCATCTGCGGGGTTTGCTGTGGCGGTGGCCCCCCGGGTTTTTCCCCGGTCACAAAGAGGGCTGCGGGAATTTTCCTCTTGGGCATTTTTCCCAAAAAAAACTGCTTCCGTGGCGATATTTTCCTTCACTGCTGTCGGGGGGTGATTTTTTAGCCTCGGGTCCACTGGTTGACTCCTCCTGGAGGCCCACTTTGGGGTTGGGCCCAGCTTTCCGTGGGAAACCCGCGCAAATCCGATTTCCTTCCTGTACCCCCGGGAGGAATTGACAGTCGGATCAGTCCTGTTTGTTTCCCTCGAAGGTCGGGGTTTAACTCGCTGGCCAGGTCCCCGAAGATCCCCCGAGTTTTAACCTCTGAACGAGGGCCAAAACCCGGACCCACGGGTTTCCTCGGGCACATGGTGCTTGGGGGCAAATTTTTTCAAATCCCACAAAAAGGGTGTCCAGGTCTCCCCCTTTTATCCACGGGGGAAAAAAGGGTCCCCCGCCCCAAACTTTGGGACCTTGGCCCTCAGGAGGCTCTTTACGGGCCCGGGGGTGGATTTGGGCCTTTCCCAGTTTAAAAGCCCCTTTTAAATTTGGGGTCCCCTTTACGCGATGATCCCCACCCCCACCCCCAACGTTTTTGCTTGGGGTGGATGCCCCCGGGAAAATTTTGCTCTTGGTACCCCCCCTCCTGGACCCCAACCGCAGAGCCCACACGGGCTCCGCATATATCTGTGGGGGAAACCCGGCCCACAATGGCGGGGCCCCCTTTCACGCCCCCCCCACACCTCTGGGACGGTCTAAGCACTCCTCCACTCAGGCATGCAGTTTTTTTGATACAAACACAAGAAGGGACCAAAACCCGCGACGGGGAAATTGGCCAAAAACCCGGGCCCGGGAAAGCACCATAAAAACCGGCTGCGCGTACACACCCCCGGGATATCAGACACACCTATCTTATGGACTCCCGGGGTTTCCATTCTGGATATCTCGGTCCCCCCAGGCACCCCAAAACCCGAGAGGTGCTGGTGTGGGGTGGGGAGTTCCATGTTTTGCGATATGAATTTCGCCATGCACCATTTTATGAGCGGATCGCCTAAAAATTTTGATATGAAATATCAAGACAGGTCGGCTAGGGTTGATTAATTGAAGTCTTTGAAGCTGGGGAGTTTGAGGCAGCATTTGTTCAGTGTTAATTGATGGAAATGAGGGTTCTTTTGAGGTTTCCCCATGTCCTGCTTTGTGCACATCCTATGGAGAGCATTTACAATGGGTCTTTGGCTGTGCTGATTAACATGTAAATTGCTTTCCTGGGAGGGCTGGGGGTCTGACTTGTCTAGGTTGGAGCGAGGACTCATATTGAGTCAATTTTCTTCACACTTGCTCTTTTCGCTGATGACATAATTTTTTTCCTCAAACATCCGGAGAGGGACCTCCCGCATTTATTTCACCACCTGAGAATATTCAGGACCTTCTCAGGCTTTAAAATGAATGAATCAAAGATGGAGCTTTTGAGACTCGCCCCTAACTCACGCACAATTCCACTCGACCACCTAGACACCCCAATCAACATAACCAACAAATCCATTAAATACCTTGGAATCTACATAGGGAAATCGCCAGAACCGATTTACTCTCTCAACGCCCCCCCCCTCATATTGAAAATTACCAGAGAGTTAGTCAGATGGTCAAAATTACTGCTTTCCCTCCTAGCCAGGTGCCACCTCGTCCGCATGATGAGCTTCCCGAAACTTTTATACCCCCTTCAAACCATCCCCTTACTACTGAAACATTCAGATGTTAAGATCTTCCAGGTGGGGTTCTCAAGATTCATCTGGGCAGGAAAGAAGCGGAGAATCGCCCTTACTAAGTTTATGCTCCCTAGAAAATTGGGGGGCATAAACTTTCCTGATGTGTGTCTATACAACATAGCGTGCAACCTCAGACATTGCCTAGATTGGATAAAAAATACCTCTTACTACTCCAACACAGAACTTGAGTCAGCACTCGCTTTCCCATGGGACCTCTCGGCTCTCCTACACACCAAATTTGCCAACATCCCTCGCACCATTAGAGCAACCCTCCTAATGCGCAACACGATCGCTACCTGGAAGATCAGCCGTAAACTATTTAAACTCCCAGCCCATCTCAGCAAATACATGGCAATATCTGGCCACCCAGAGCTCCCACAGAGTGAGTTTACAAACCTTGGTAGAGATGCCTGTGTATTGTGGGGAATGAAGCCTGGTCTTCAGGGCTAATTAAAAGACACCCTATACTGTCCTAACTAGGCTCCCCTCCCCACTGTGGCGGTGAACTCCCCCTACCTCTCCCTCCCCCCCTCTTTTTTTTTTTTATTTTATTATTTTCTTCTCTCTTTTAATTTTGCTGTGTGTTGGCTTTGTCTGGTTATTGTTTTTAGGGTCTGTTGTACGTCTTTCTTGTAGTTATGCTTGTATACCGTCGGTGTCTTAAAATAGAAAATTGGTTTCTCGTTTGCACTGTTTGTGGGGCCCCGCTCGTCTTTTTAAGGCGAGTGGTCTACTCTCGCCTTGATAAGTTTGAGGCTCACATTAATAATCATTGTTCTTGCTGTTAACATATCCTTGTACACATTCTGTTATAAGTTCATTGTGAAGTTCACGAGAAACCAAATAAACATATGTAAAAAAAAAAGTTATTCCCACATAAAGTCACACTTTAAAAAAAAAAAAATGAGGCACTGTCATACAGGTCATCATGATAATGAGTTAAAAAAACACACTTTTTTTTACACAATCATTTAGTTTTTAGCTGCTGAATCTTTTGGAGGGCTTTTTTCCTGGATAAATTGATGTTTTCTTTGGCATCATTATAGAGTACATATGAGTTTTTAATAATTTTTGTGTTTTTTTATTTTATTTTGTATTTGATTTTTATTCAAAGGGGTTAAACGGCGGCTCTGCCCATTCTGTGCAGGTGCTGATCACTGCATTACTAGATCTGTGTGTCCCAGCAATGTAGCTGTGTAGTGTGGGAAGATCTGTGGGCCCCCCTGCCTCACAGGCCTGGAAACAAGTGCGACCACTGTGACCCCTATAGCGAAGCAACTGGCAAACAGAGAAAAAACTCTGTATTGTACAAAGATTCTGTATTTTATATAACAAACACAATTCACATCTATGAGGCTGCTCACATTTCATCAAACATTCATTATCCAAAGCTGCAGAATATAAGGCATGAAGTAATTACATCCCGTCCTGCTTTTATTTCTCTATTGATTCATCAGTCTGCCTTTGTGCATATGACATTTGTATTTATAGCACATCACTGTGTTGACGCTTGCTTCTTCTGATCATTACAGCAGCCGGCTACCTAGCTCATTGAACTTTGCTCGAGGCCTGAACTTGTACGGTTAGGCCATGTAAAGTTCACTGAGTATTGTCTGTGTTATTGCCCTGCAGATGACCTGCGGTGCACAACAGATATACTTTCCCAAAAGTGCTAATGATGCTCAAGTTCAGTCAACAAAGTACACAGGATAAATGTTGGTGGCCAATTTAATCCACTTTGCATTTATAGTAGACAAAGTCTATAGTCTGTGCATTCATGTAAAGTAAATGTCATCGCTACAGTTATTCTGTATGAAGGAAATAGTGACGCCGCAGATTAATTAATCAGCACAAAATTCATTGTATTATTCCAATCGCGTCACTAATCTGATCACAACGCACACGCACAAATGCCATTCATATTTGTCATCTCCGTCTTTTAAGAGCTATAACTTTTTTTTATTTTTCCATCAACATAGTTGTATTGTTGTGTTTTGTGACATGAATTGTGTTTCTGAATGTACCATACAATGTATACGGCAACAAAAAACATCTTTGTGGGATGGAATGGGAAAAAGACACTGTCGGCCACTGTTTTTTTATTTTTTTGGGGAAAGGGGAAGCTATGGAGGTCGCCATATAGTATAAATGACATGTTAACTTTATTCAGTGGATCAGAGTGATTCTGGTGATGCTGAATTTAATGTATATAGTTTTTGGTGTGTTTTTCAATTTGCTTTCTATCTCCAATTTCTATATTTTTTGTCAAAGGACTTGTGTGAGGGCTCATGTTTTGCAGTGTGAGCTGTAGTTTTTATTGGTACCTTGGTTTCTAAACATGCTGTATGACTTTTTGATCACTTTTTATTCCAATTTCTTAGTAGGGTGAGGGGTTAAAATGTAATTCTGGCTTTTGGTGATGTCTTTAGTTATTTTTTTTACCATATTCACTGTTGTGGATAAAAAAGCTTGTATTTTCACTGTAAATGTATGGTGTGGTATGGTGTAGTGCTCTTTCCTGGCCACACTACCTCAATGTTAAATATAGACTCCTGTCTCTGACAGTGACAGTCTAGGTCTGTGTAACAGGCTTCAGTAAACCATAGGAACTTTCCCATACTAAGGGGAAAAGCGCTTATTAGACAATTCAAGCTGTGGTCAGACAGATGTAATCTCTATCTGTATGTCAGAAGCCTTCAATAATCCCTTCCCAACACTGGATGTACCCATATGTCTAAAGTGGGAAGGTGCTCCCGCAAATGGAAGTATGGGCATGTCCAGAAGAATGTGCAGCTGATTAACCCCTTAAATGCCACGGTCAATTGCAACCGCGCATCTAGGGGAAAGTCAGTGGGAGGGTGCCCCATCTGTCTCCCAGACCTCCCAACTGTCCCGATTTGGGTGGGACATGCACGAATTTGGAGGTCTGTCCTGGTGTCCTGAGCTAGGACCTGAAAGTCCCAACTCTAAGATCTGAGATGGCAGGGAGGTTTGGCCACGCCCCCTCTGTACAGCTACTTCATCTGCAACCCCGCCGGCAGTGTTCTCCGGTAGTCCCCGGCGGCGCCGCCGATTGTTACTTGTCAAGTTGCTTGCAGTTGCTAAGCAATCGGCTGCAGCGGCGGCAGGGAGCAGCGGCGCGGCACCCGGCGAAATTCACTCTCTGGGGCCTGCGCTGCTCGCGATACTAACCTCGCGACGTCACCTTCTGAGAGGGGTATGCCTGGCATCTGAGAGCCGGCATATACACAACTGAAAGCAGGGAGGAAGGGAGTGGGACAAAGAACCAGAATATAGAGAAATGTAGACAAAGAGTAAGGGAACGGGGCAAGGAACTAGAATATAGAAAAGCGTAAACATGGAGTAAGAGAGCGGGCCTAAGAACCAGAACAGAAAAATGTACAAGGAGACAAGAGATGAATGTATAGAAAAGGTAGAACAGTAGTGGAGAGGAGTAAGCCAGGACAGCAAAATAAAGTGGATAGAGGCCAGTGACACTTATGAGAAGATAATAAGGATATACAACTATAAGACAGGGGGGGTAAAGTACAAACAAAATTAGGAGAACAGTGGAAAGAGGAAGTGATATTGGAAAATGTGGATCAGAGGAGCACAAAGAGGGAAATAATAGGGACTGGTAAAGATATAAAGGAAAAAGAGAGAGACAAAAGGGAAGAACAGAGGATTATGCAGAAGTCAACAGAATGACTAGTGAATGGCATGGAGACAATTATATCGCCAGAATAGGTACATTGATCGAAAAAATAAAGGGAACTCAACACAATGTAACTCCAAGTCAATCACACGTCTGGGAAATTAATTGATTATTGTGCAGGGGACGCTCTAATTTATTTTAAATGTGGAGGGGGACGCTCTAATGTTTTATAAATGTGCAGGGGACACTCTGATGTATTATAAATGTGCCGGGGGACGCTCTAATGTATTATAAATGTGCAGGGGACACTGTAATTTATTATAAATATGCAGGAGGGGGCTATAATTTATTATAAATATGCAGAGGGACGCTCTAATTTATTATAAATGTGCAGGGGGATGCCATAATTTATTATAAATGTGCAGGAGAACGCTATAATCTACTTGTAAATGTGCAGGGGACAACAAAGGTACCTATTACACAGCGTTTAGACGTGGTTCATATCTACATTGGAGGTTCCATTCAGATCCTCCAATGCAGATGTGAAAATGTGCATCTTAAGATCCGTTTTACAATGGACACCCGTGGCGTCCGACCCTATTGATTACAATAGGTTTGTCTGTTTCCGCCATGGCGTCCTGTATTCAGACGAAAAAAATAATGCAGCTTGTGTTATTTTTTATGTGGTGCTTTCACATGGCGTTTAGCGTTACATACATGGCGTTTAGTCTATCACGTGTCACCATACTGACCCCAGTCCATAACGTGTCACTATGCTGACCCCAGTCCATCATGTGTCACCATACTGACCCCAGTCCATCACGTGTCACCATACTGACCCCAGTCCATCACCTGTCACTATGCTGACCCCAGTCCATCATGTGTCGCTGTACTGTGGCGGTATTATTCAGTCACTATATGAACATTATATAGAGGTATCCTCCACAGAACTTTATCTTACAGCTATTTGTATGGATTTATGTATATACATTACTTAATATAAATACATATTTATAGACCCAGTAATGCCGCGGTTGTGTCTGCGCTGGTCTGCTGCAGGGGAGGGGCATGATTATGTGAGGTGGGGTGTGGTTAGAGGCGTGTCCTTTGTGTGATGTCATATGGTTGGGCGTGGTTAGGGGGTGTGACATGGTGTGATGTCATGTACGTGGGTGTGGTTAGAGGCGTGGTCTGATGTGTCCCTCTTTGCAGTCTCTAAACGTTGGGAGGTATGGTCTCCATAAGCACTCCATTGCGTTGTGCTGATGGTCTCCATAACAGCAAAGAAATCTAACAAAGACTTCCGGGTTGTCTGTGATGTCACCATGCACCTTATGATTGACAGTTAGCAAAACAGTGCAATATAATGATGTACTGCACTGTATTATAGACTCGCTGAGTCTTGTCACCTTTGGGGATAAGTATAAAAAAATATAAAAAAACATTAAAAATGAAAGAACGAAAACATAAAAACAAAAACATGGTCACAGCCCTTTTTCTATTACAAATGCCAATATACCAAAGGAAAAAAAAATACACATATTTGGCATTGCTGCATGTGAAACGACCGAGGCTATAAAACTGTCACAATATTTAACCTGCACAATATACGCCATAAAAATTTTTAAAAAATGGCAGAATTGCAACTTTTATCATCCTGCTGCACATAAAATGGACTAAAAAAATAAACAAAAGTCATATAAAATTGGTACCGGTGAAAATTTCAGTTCATCCCGCAAAAAAAAAGAGTTATGGCTATCAGAAGACAGTGATGTGTAAACATTGTTTTATACAATTAAAACATTTACTTACTTTTTTTTAAAATAATTTTTATTGAATCCAACATGCCAGAGTGGGAACATAAAGATCAACATCATCCAAATTACAAATCGTTACAAGACATATGAGCAGGTACAAAGTATTACAGATCACCAACAATCTATGGCAGGGATCCATTTTTCATTTTTATAACATGACTAGTGATGAGCGATTACGTCGACTATCGTCATCGGATCGATAGTCGATATCGTCAATTATCATGCCGATATCCGATAGTCGATAATAGATTATCGCCGATGACCATTAAAGTCTATGGGAGAGGAACAACACCTTCATTCTTACACCCAAACAGGGCTGGAGAAGCTGGAATTAACATCCACAACAGTAAAATGGATACGTGCTACATCTTAGGCAACACAATTAGGCAGCAAGAGTCACAGAAAAAAACTCACAGAGTATTCACTATCCCTGTCTTGTACCACAGCATGACCCTTAAACCTGCATGACACACAACTTAAAAAGTGGCAGAAGGCAGTATGATTTGAACCATCATTTTACTTGAAATGGACATTGAATATCCCTGTCCTGGAACGCAGCATGACCCTTATACCTGTCTGAATCACAGATTAAAAAGTGCCGGAAAAAAAGAGTCTTTCAACCACCATTTAAGTTGAACTGGACATTGACTATCCCGTCCTGGCCCACGCATGACCCTTAACCTGTCTGACCCACCAGATTAAAAGTGCTGAAAAAGGAGTCGTTGAACCACCATTTTAGTTGAAGTGGACATTGACTATACCTGTCCTGGGCCACACCCTGAGCCCCAAACTGCATGACCCCCAGATTTAAAAAGTGCCGGAAAAAAGGAGTTTTTTGAACCACCATTTTAGTTGAACTGGACATTGACTATTCCTGTCCTGGACCGCAGCATGACCCCAAGACCCGCATGAACCACATGACGATGATGATGACGACGACATTTGTGGCCGTGACTGGGAGGACGAGGAGGTAAGACTGCTGGATGCAGGTTGCATTAACCACTGAAGAACAGATTGGCGACTCTGTTCGTTACTGAGATTCACAGGGCCCTGACCCAGCGATGACAGGCCTGATGGTGCTGCAACCGACGAGCTGCTGGCTTGCGCATTGTCGCCAGCACTGGAAGAAGCACCTTCTCTTGTACCTCTACCTCCATGTCCTACACCACTCTTTACTCGCTTACCATCTGCATTTCGCTTCATGTTCAGAAAGATAAAAATTTAAGACGGTATGGAAGAGTTTTTGACAGTCTCTTATTGAAAGATGGCAAATCACAGCTATTGTTTAATCCCTCTAATTTCCTACAGCCAACTAGGATTAGAAACTGAAAGGTTTCTAGCAAATACCTGTGAAATGCGTCTGGTGGAAAGAACCGTAAGACAAAATCAACAGTGTTCTTCCTTCAGTCCGGGGATTTACAAACTGCCCAGTAGGACTAGGAATCGATAGTTTTTTTTAACAAAATATCATACAAGTGCGCTATCTGCGGCAAACTGAGATTCACCGAGCGCAATAAAACTATTCAGAAGTTACACGGATGAGATATTGCGTTTTTTGCAACAATGACAAACGAGAACAGTTGCTAGAAAATTTTTCTATCAGAATTGTCGGGACAACGTGGCTATTTGAAAAAAACTAGGGCGGCACCCACGTGCAATACACCTACTTAAAGGTTATACGGATAACAAAATTTGGTTTTTGCACCAATGAAATACACCAACAGTAATTACAAAATTTCTGTACCCAAATTTAAGTACAAGGTGGCTTTTTGAACAAAACTGGGCCGCACCAAAGTGAAATACAGCTATTTAAAATTGAGATGGATAATAAAAGGTGGGTTTTGCACCTATGAAATACACCTGCAATTATTGCAAATTTCTGTATCCTAAATAAGTACAAGATGGGTCTTTGACAAAAATGGGCTGCGCGAAGTGAAAAACACCTATTTAAAATTGAGGGCGGATAATAAAAGGTGGGGTTTTGCACTTATGAAATTTCACCTGCAATTACTAGCAAATTTCTGTATCCTAATATAAGAACAAGATGGGTCTTGAACAAAAATTGGGCTGCGCCAAAAATGAAAAAACACCTATTTAAAATTGAGACGGATAATAAATAGTGGGTTTTGCACCTATGAAATACACCTGCAATTACTAGCGAATTTCTGTATCCTAATATAAGTACAGGATGGGTCTTTGAACAAAAATGGGCTGCGCCTAAGTGAAAAACACCTATTTGAAATTGAGACGGATAATAAAAGGTTGGTTTTGCACCTATGAAATACACCTGCAATACTAGCAATTTCTGTATCCTAATATAAGTACAAGATGGGTCTTTGAACAAAAATGGGCTGCGCCAAAGTGAAAAAACCTATTTAAAATTGAGACGGATAATAAAAGGTGGGTTTGCACCAATGAAATACAACAGCAGTTACTAGAAAATTTCTGTATCCTAATGTAAGTACAAGGTTGGTCTTTGAACAAAACTGGGCTGCACAAAATAAAAGTTACTATTTCACCTCAGGTGCGAGGTGTGCTAGCCAAAAACTGGTAAAAAAAAAAAAAGCCATTTCAATGCAGGTTCAAAGCAGAGTCTGGGCTGCACAATATACACTCTCCTTTCAAAAGCCTGCCTGCCTGTCTGTCTGTGTTCGCCCACAACCTCCCCCCCCCCCTCCCCCGCGGCTGTACAGCACTAGATGCACTAACTAAGAGCTGAAATTCTCTAATCTACCTATGTTCTAATGTTCACAGCTAAAAGCATAGTTGTCTGTGTGAATAAAGAGAACTGTGTCTCTGAGCTGAGCTGAGCTGTATTGAGGAGAGATCTAGCACATATCCTGCTCTAATGAGAGACACTGACACAATGATGAAGAACAGGAAACGCTGTTCTATGCAAAACGAGGTCATGTGATTTTTCCAGCCAATGACAGTCATGACATCGCACACCCAGCTCACCCTGCTCTATGCTCTGAGCTGATTTGCTGGTCACCAAAATGACAGGAAGCGCCGAAATGGCGCGATAGTAATAGATTATGCGCAAATTCTCACCTAAATTATCGCGTGATTGGAAATTTCCGATCAACCTAAAAACTGTGCCGATTTCAACTTTGTCGATTAGAATTGCTCATCCCTAAACATGACATACCAGGTCGTTTAAACTTAACAGTCTCGCGTTATATCTATCACATGATATAGTTACGAAGCTCAAAAATATCAAAACTGTTCAGAACAAACAATTTTACAACTAAAAAACTAAGAACCAGTGGCTGTCGTACAGGCACACTACCTCCCCATTTACGTGGGACCCCGCTCCGCTCTGTGTGGTCTTACGAACCCCCTGTTGTGACACCACATTATCCAACCCGTTGGGATTTTGGATCAGGTGGTGTTTGAGACACGTGGTCAGCAGACCTCCCGCTTGTCGTGTGCAGATAGCACCCCACCCCATTAGTTCGATATCATGGCCATTTTGAGTGGCCCAGGAGGACACCAAAGGCCTGGAACATAGCAGGTGGGACCTGCCAAGGACTATCTCTAACCCATCCAAATGGAGTCGTCCGGGAAAAAGGCCGGCAGTCCCTGGGTTTCCAGTTGTCCGGCAGTGACTGAAACACTTATAGTCGCATCACCTGTTAACTGTTGCTGCAAGAACCATGTTGTGGTGCCAAAGCATCGGTTTAGGGCTTGTTTTATTAGTGGTGATAAGGTGTTAATGATTGGGCCCCATACCTGAAAAAAAATGTTGTTCTTTTTTCTTTTTGTTGTGCGGCCTCCACCCAGTCCATCCTCAGCAAGAAGTATCATTTCTCCATAAATAAGGCCATGGTAGGACCCTCTGGCTTGAGCCATCTATGTAGGATGGCCTTTCTAGCCGCCGCTGCCAGGATGTAGAGCAAATACAACTCCCTGTCGTTGATGTGGTCCGCCCCCTCTATATGTCCAAAGAGCGCCCAGGAAGCTGATGGCTCAAAGGATGGCAGCCCGAGTTGTTTGCTGTAATTGTAATATCTTGCCAGTAATTCTGTATTATTGGACACTCCCAAATACAATGATAGAGGTCTGCCTTTGGTGAGATACATCTGAAGCAGCTGTCCGAGCTATAAATGCCCATCTTGAAACCTCTTATCGGGGTAAGGTATGCATTGTGTATCACTTTAAGTTGCATTTCCATATATCTTGTTGAGGGTAAATACTTGTGGGCCATAGTTATAGTGTTTAGGATAAGCGTCGGTTGTAAGGAGGAGTCCCGCTCTGCCCATCTTGTTAATTGGGTGCAGGTCTGGGTGCAATCCCTGATGCCCTGTAGATATTTGTATATGGTAGATAACAATGCCCGTCTGGTCATTGGCCTCAGCATTATGTCATCAAATGTGGGGTCCCAGTCCCTATCCGTCATTGACCCCAGGAGCTCCCTACAGTAACTAGTGGCTTGTAGATAATGAAAAGGGGGACCGTTATGTTTGGAAATATGTTTTGGAGCTCTGTGTAGCTATAAGGTGCGCGAGTTATAGGATTTATCCACTGTTCCACCCTGCAGAGTCCTTGTCGATGCAACTGTTTGAAGAACCCGTGGGGTCTACCGCCCTGGAAATCTGGGTTTTGTATTAGTGAACAATGCATGGAACACGTAGGCGATAAGCCCCCAAGTTGCCTAATTTTTTCCAAGCCCGCAATATCTGCATGAGCAAAATATTATCGCGGACATCATGAGGGATATTAGCAGATGGTAGGTGGAGAAAGTTCATAAGCGTGATCCCTCGCCCAGTCCGAGAAGTAGCGTGCTAAGGCCGCTAAGTTGTAGAAGCGGACGTTGGACAACCCCAGGCCACCCCTCAATTTTGGCAACTGTAATATGTGGAGAGGGATACGTGTGCGACCACCTCCCCAGATTAAGCCGTGGTAATGCCTGGAGATAATCTTCTCCTCTTTCGGTCGTAGGTACAGCGGCAACATCTTGAAGAGGTATAGCAGACGTGGAAACTCTGTCATCTTAAGGAGATTAACTCTCCCCATGAAGGTTAGAGGGATGTGCTCCCACCTCTTTAAAGTCGTTTGCAAGCCCGAGATACATTTGTGCATGTTTGATCCAGATTTCTAGTCAGCTGTACGCCTAGGTATTTCAGGGAGGAGACACACCATTTAATATGGGGTGTGGTGAAGCCCAGAGCGGCTTTGCGGAGCCCTTCAGAAACATTCCCTCACTTTTTTCTACATTGATGTCATATCCC
Organism: Phyllomedusa bahiana; assembly: GCA_025379985.1. Classification (NCBI taxonomy): domain Eukaryota; kingdom Metazoa; phylum Chordata; class Amphibia; order Anura; family Hylidae; genus Phyllomedusa; species Phyllomedusa bahiana. The sequence goes on along the minus strand of JAODAL010008722.1, from coordinate 95,506 downwards.
GACAACTTTCCTTTGTCTCGTATTTCCGCCAGAACGTTACCCAGTGTCTGCCTGGGGTTCCTTGCCCTTAAAGTTAATTCCTTGGAACTGTGGGGATTGGGAAATGTAATATAAAAGGGGATCTAGAGAAAAATTAAGTAATATGGTTGAGAGGGGGCATCCCTGTTTTGCTCCTCTAAAAAGGTCGATAATCGTGGACAAGTGGCCGTTTATTAATAAGGATCTCGATCCTGACAAACCCCAACTGGTACGGATGGATAATTTGTGGGAGGAAATGCTGGATCCGGTTAGCCATTATTTTTGCTAGGAGTTTATAATCATAATTTAAAAGGGATATTGGACGATAGGACATAAGCTGGGTGGGTTCCTTGTTTGGTTTTAAAAGGAGAGTCGTCCTGGAATCTAGGAATGAGTCCACCTCTTTGTTGCCCAGATAAATGAGATCATACAACTTAGTGAGGTAAGGGGTTAGTTCTGTTTTAAGGGCCTTGTAGTATGTTGCCGAAAAGCTGTCTGGACCGGGGGCCTTTCCATTTGTGGACGAGGTTATCGCAGCACGGACCTCCTCCTCCTCAATGGCCCGTTCTAAACAATCCCGTTGGTCATTCGTGATTCCAGGAAGACTAACACTGTCAAGGAATTCGGATACTTTTTTATCCTCGTATGGGGTAGCACTATAGAGTGACTCATAATAGTCGGTGAAGACTTTTTCAATTGCCTCAGGATCCGTGAGGTTGGCTCCTGTTACTGGGCATTTGATGGTCGAGGTTGGGGGGTGTGCCTTCCATGGCCTGGTTATGTTTGCTAAGAGTCCGCATTGTCTGCCCCCCCACCTGAAAAATTTATTCTGAGTGGCCCTTATGTGTGTACGAGCCTGTCCTTGTAGGAAGGCTTCCAATAAACCCTGAGCTTCTCGTAGTGTAGAACCGTTTTCTGTGGAGGGGTGGGCAATGTGTGTCTCCTGTGTTTGCTGCACAGCCTGGAGTAATTCCCGAAACTTTTGATGGTGGGTTTTGCGCTTCATCCCAACATAACTGAGTATGTTGCCTCGCATTACAGCTTTGCTTGTCAGCCAAAGCAAAGGAAGATCTTCCTCGTGCTGAGCGTTATCCTTAATAAACTGCAGCCATTGCACCTTCAGGAATTCCCGAAAGTCCTCTGAGTCATGAAGGTAACTGGGAAATCGCCACACTCTTGAGCGATGAAGGGAAGAGAGGTTGCCCAACGTCATTGTCACCGGAGCATCATCCGAGACAGCGATCGGGAGAATACAGGAATCTAGTATGTTAGGATACATGGAGGAGGAGGAGGCCAGCACCAAATCTATCCTAGAATACGTGTTGTGTACTGTCGAATAAAAAGTGTATGACCTGTCCGAGGGATTGGTTGCACTCCAGTAATGGTGGACGTTCAAATTCTCCATCAGGACTCTTATCAAGGGTTGAAGGGAGACTGCTCTTGATGTGGGGTTTGACTTATCCAGGGTGGGGTTCGGGGTTACATTAAAATCCCCTACTATCAGTATATTCAAGTGTTCCGTTTGCAGGAGAAAGTTTTGCGGGACCGGCGAAAAAGGGACTTTATTAGGGGCATTCGGGGCATATAAGTTAAACTATGGTATAGACTTTATTTGCGATTTTGACTCTCAAGAAAATAAACCTGCCCTCATCGTCTTTGTGCTGTTCAACTATCTAGTGGACGAGTCCTGCGCGAAAGTATACTGCGACACCTCTGGCCTTTGATTTGTAATTGGCCACTATAGGGAGGTCAAGCCATGGGGCCCTAAGGGGGACAAAACTACCCGACCGCCAATGTGTCTCTTGAAGACAGAATATATCCGCCTGAAAACGCTTCAAGCATAGAAGAATTTTCCGCCGTTTTTCAGGGGTGTTTAAACCCATTAACTTATTTTTAAAGTGCTACAACATAAAAAATATATTAAAGGGAACCTGTCACATAGGTTATGCCCCCCTTGATGAGGACAGTACAAGCCAGTACAGACCTGCTGTTTCCAGTGCTGTGTCCCTTATTCTGTAAGATGCTGTAGTTTTAGAGTATTTATTGTTCAAATCTGGCAGTTTTCAGCCAGAAAAGAATTGCGGTTTGTTTCTTTTTTCCATTTTTCATTGTCCAGTGCTAAAACAAACTGTGGAACACCTGTGGGTCCAAAATGCACAATAAACCTCTTGATGAATTCCCTGAGGGGTGTTAAATCCAAAATAGGGGGACTTCTGGAAGGTTTCACCTGTTCTAGTAATTTCGGGGTTTGTCAAATGCAACATGGCACCCACCCAAATCTGCATTCCAAAAGCCAAAAACCACTCCCTCCCTCCCTGTTACACCCTGCCATGCACCCAAACAGCATTGTCTTATACCCACATATAGGGTACTTGAAAGAGATTGTCTAACATTCTTAAAGATGACCTATCACCTTCAGAGAAACCTCATGAAGTAACAGAAGACTAAAATACATATTTCTCAAATATGCTTCATTAGGAAAATCAAAGCACTGGCCCTTTAAGACGGCTCTGAAGTTGGGCCAAGTCAACATATGACAGCTTGATGTATGACTAGGTTGATAGTTGTATCAAATCTCCTGCCTCTGAGCTGGTAGAGCCCACTGTGCAGGGGGGAGCCTGTAAGTCTACATCATGTGCACACCAGCATATATAGATAACTGTGTGCTAAGGAGAAAGAAGCTGAAGCAACAGGTAAACTCTGTTACACTATGTCCTCAGTGTGCTGTGCCTGTTGTACTGTATGTGGTGAGAGACTCAGACAGGGGCGTCGCTAGGCTGTTTTATTCGGGGCTCGGGCCCCGAATAAAACCCCCTGTGCCCCGAGTCTCCCGGGGGTCCAGGGCCCCTGCGCTGGGGCCCGAAGCACCCCACTGGCTCTTCACCGCTGTGCGTCCCCTGGACGCAACACAGCTGAGGGCTTCTGGGCTGGCCCCGCAGCATTTTTAATAAATGTGGAACTGGGCCAGAAGGTGGTACTTCTAAAACCCCCAGCATATGCATGTCCCTCTATACGCGTGAGAACATATCTTAATAGAGAACCTGTCACATGGTTTATGCCCCCCTTGCTGAGGACAGCACAAGCTAGGACAGACCTTGCTGTTTCCAGCGGATGTTCCCTTATTCTGTAAGATGCTGTAGTTTTTTTATTTGTTTATTTTTTTTATTAGAGCATTTAATGCTCAAAATCTTAATTATGACATGTGGTTAGCCCCGCCACTAAAGGCAAGCTCCGCCCACAGACAGATATTCGACATGTTTCTAAGCCATTCGAAAGTACCGTATATACTCGAGTATAAGCAAGTTTTTTCAACACAAAAAATGTTGCTGAAAAATCTCCCCCTCGGGCTTATACTTCGGTCACTGTCGGAGCTCGGGCACTGCCATGTGCCCGGATGCCAGTCAGGGGATGCTTTCAGTTATATGCGACTCCTCAGGGAGCGCATATAACTGAAGGTCGAGTGGGCGCACAGGACCTGACGCTGCTGTGGCCCCCAGGCACTGTTAGCGATCCCTTCACTATATGCGACGATCCCTCCAGATCGCATAATCGCGGCCTCCGAGTTTTCCGCACAGGCAGGCGTGTTGTCAACACGCTGCGTGCGCGCTGATGACGTCACTGCCTGTGCGGAGAAGACAGAGGAGAGCGCCCGTGAGAACGAGCAGGCGGATCGTGGAAAGTGTTTGGTTTTTTTTATTTTTTTTAAACTGCCTTCAAGCCTGCCCTATACCTGCCTATACCCTGCTCTATACCTGCCTATACCCTCCCTATACCTGCCCTATACCTGCCTACAGCCTGCCCTATACCTGCCTATACCCTACCCCAGGGGCGTTGCTAGGCTGTTTTATTCGGGGCTCGGGCCCCGAATAAAACCCCTGTAGCCCCGAGTCTCCCGGGCTCCATGCCTCTGCCGCTTGGGCCTGAGCACCGACGGCTCTTCAGCTGCATGTGCTGTCCTCTGGACGCACACTCAACTGATGGCATCTGCGGAGCAGAGTATGCGAGCGCTCCCTGGCCCCCGCTCTACAGTGTCGGACCCGCAGTCCTACACCCGCGAGGCTGCCGGGTCCCTCACATCGCTGAGGACCCGCCGCGGCCCCTGCGCCTCAGCCTGGCAAGCGTCGCCGAATGAACATCACGTCATCGCGACGCTGCCCTGTCCCCGCGGTCGCACATGCGCGTCATAGCCTGTGCGCCCGATGAGCTGCCGAGGGAGCGCGGCTGGAAGAGGATCGGAGCGCGCTCGCCAGTGGGATTTTAATGTGAGTATTAATGTTGTTATTTTATAGCGTTTACCTGCCTCAGTGCCCCTATATACTGCCTGTGCCCCTATAATGCCCCCATATCCCTGCCTGTGACCCCCATATCCCTGTCTGTGGCCCCCATATCCCTGCCTGGGGCCCCCATATGCTGCCTGTGCCCCTATAATGCCTGCCTGTGGCCCCATATCCCTGCCTGTGCCTCCCATATACTGCCTGTCCCCTATAAATTCCATTCGCTGTGGCACCATATCTGTCTGTGGCCCCCTAAATCTGCCGTGCCCTATAATAGCCTGCCTGTGTCCCCCATATACCTAACCTGTGCCCCCTATACCCTGGCCTGTGGCCCCTATACTGCCTCATTGCCCCCATATACTGCCTTCAGTGCCTTATATACCTGCATTGGCCCCCATATACTGCCTCAGTGCCCCCATATACTGCCTCAATGACCCCCAATACCTGCCTGTGGCCCGCCATATACTGCCTCAAATGACCCTATATACCTGCCTGGGCCCATAAACCTGCCTTTTCCCCCTATAAACTGCCTTTGGCCCCATATACCTGCCTTGGCCCCTATTATACTGCCTCAGTGCCCATATACTGCCTATGCCCCCTATATACTGCCTCAATGACCCTATATACCTGCCTGTGGCCCCATATACTGCCTTGTGCCCCCCAATAGCCTGTCCTGTTGCGCACCTATATCTGCCTCAGTGCCCTATATACCCCCCCCCTTTTTAGCCAGAACCCCCTCCGTGCCCCAGATATTCAGCCTCAAGGTGCCCCCATATACTGCCTCTAGTCCCCCATATACTTCCTGTGGTCCCCATATACCTGCCTGTGGGCCCCCATAGACCTGCCCCTGTTGTGCCCATATACCGTTGCCTTTGCCCCATATACTGCATCATTCCCCTATGATACCTAACTGAGGGGACTTGCTAAACCTAAAATTAAGGAGTTTCAGGAAATGTGTAGGATTCTAAGATATTTGTTAGTCCAAAATCTCTCATGAACGAGTATGGCCTGGAGCCATCAGCATCAGGTGTGAACCAGATGAGAAGAAAAGGGAAAGTGAACGTAGCTGATCAAAAAGACGTCTCCAGGTGAGTTACTAAATGTAACTTGCAGTGTAATCACATTAAGTTCTGCAGAGCTACATTACAACTTATCTACCACTAAATGGCCGCCATGTAAGGCGTGGTATATGGAGATCAGAGCCTGTGTACAGCGTGGTATTCACATGAGGTGGGTTGCGTCGGTCGCAGGGTCTGGTCAGTTGGATTATTTTGAGCGCTCTAAGTATTGACATAGTTTTGGTCTTCTGGTTATTGTAGGAGGGGTTTCAGTCAAGCAATCACTTGTCTTGGTTAAGATTGCTGCCATGTACTGCCGGTGGTAATTATTTTTGGTGACTGTTAGTTAGTTAATTAGTGTCTATTATGGTAAGCTCCGGTGAGGGAGAAGTTCTTGAAATGAATAGAAAGTAAATTTGGGCTAATTTGGTGATTTTTACTGTTATCAGTAGACTCCCGTAGGAGATGGATCGGGGATCTGTGTGGATGTGCATGAACAATTAGTGACCAAGAGAGGCTCAGAAAGGTTTTTTCTCTGTAAAATAAGACATCCGCAGATGTTCACAATGAAGGGGTGCAGGTAAAAAGCATTAAGGAGGGTGCGTCCGAGGTCCGCGCCGGTATTTTTTGAGGACGTCCGTAGCAATCGCCACCTGCGCCTACCCTTGATATCTGCCTTAGTAGCGGGCCTGCCCTAATAGCTTGGCTTGCTCTACATGCCTGCATCTCTATAATCTTCCTAAGACATGCCTGCCTAACTTACATGCCTATAGCCTGGGCCTGCTAATTACCTGCCTAGCAGGCCTATTTGCGTGCCTAATAAGCCTAGCCTACGATGCGACTGCGCCTATTGGTACTGTGGGTTCGGCTACAGGGCCTGGCTCCTTATTACTTTGGCCTATACCCCTTGTCACTTAAAGCCTACTCTACACTGTGAAAGCCATTCCAATACTGCCTATACCCTGCCAGGCATTGTATACAGCTTGCCTTACTCCTGCCCTCAGTAGCCATGTCCTCATAGCACTGCCTATAATACTTCTGCCTAGTAGGGGTCCATTTATACGTGCCTAATTTGGGAGCATAATACGGCGTCTTTTGTGGGAGGCATATACCTGGCCTTATAGCCTCTATTGGGGTCCCGTGGTTCTGGGCCTATACTGCCTATGGGGGACATAATAGCGCTGGTCCTATGTATATTTTACCAAGTGGTAAGTCGCATTTTTAATTTTAAAATTAGACAGTAGCCTCTGCATTTCTACCGCCAGGGGGCTTATACTCAAGTCAGATTAAGTTTTCTCATTTTTGGGGCAAAAGTAGGTAGCCATTGGCTTAATAAATTCGGGTTCTGGCTGTTATATCTCAAGTATATACGTAATTAGTATTGTCAGTTGATGTTAGGCGGGACTAATGGGCCTCGTCGATTGGGTCCGGGTTGTGAAGGAAAAACTGACACTCTGACGAGGTGACTCTTCCGAAGTGAATCTTCTGGCTGAAACCTGGGGGCATAAATATCATGGAAATTACTGCTAGTAATCATCTATACAAGAGTAATTTTTTTAAAAATTTTGATAAGGTACACAGCAGCGCGTGTGAAAACTACATCAGGTCTTGTGCACATAGCTTGTTCTGGTCCGCTCAGCAAGGGGGGCCATAATCTATTGTGACAGGGTTGCTCTTTAAACAGCGGCCATTGTTCACAGCCGAGCCTTATTCAATGGCCATAAATGTGGCATATCCGGATTGGGTCGGCCTTCGCAATTCTGGCTTGAATAAGTAGAGGGCGTGCATGTGCGGCTAGGGACGGGGGGGCGGTCGGCGGGCCTGCCCGCCGGGCCTAGCGCTTAATTAGAATTTTCTATTTATCCTTACGCAATGGCTTGTATTGCGCCTGGATCAGAGAGCATATGTCACTTTTTCTCCCTGGCCTCGGGCGAGAGTCGTGCGCCGAGTGGCGGGTCGGTGACGTATGTAGCGAATCCTGAATCCAACCAGTTGGGGGGTGGTGTCTCTGAGAATCTGTGGATTAAGTCGTAATTACTGGTTGGGAGAACGAACGGATGTGGAGCGCGTACTGGCTATGTCGCATAATCCGGAGGGGGCACAGTAGCGGCTCCGCCATCCTTGACCCTCCCGCCCGCGAAATAAGCCGTTGGAACGGCCTCCCCATATTATTGTACATTCTTGCAGAAGATACTAGAATGGTTTGAATTCTGGAGGGATGCACGATTCAGTGCTGGAATCTGTCCAGCAAACAGGGGGTTCCTAATCGCGGTCAGGAAACTGATTTAGTCCATTATACCCTCTATTTAAAAGGTTCATGTTGATTTAGTTTAGTATGACACTGATTTTATCTCTAGTATTATTCAGTGTATGGCAACGGTTCAGCGCCTACAAAGAATTCTTTGAGGTATGTTTTAAGCACTATACAGCGTCACTAAAGGATATGGGAGGGACAGAAAACTATCTCTGGGAGTGCAAGGCCACCTTGGTCGTTTGCTTGTTCCAGGAATCTGCTTTGCGCTGCGCCATAATTTCCAAGCAAGCAAAACGACACCGTCAGAGCGGAATATAACCGAATCTATGTTGAGCTTACCCAACGCCTAGAGTGTGTAGTCGTTGTTCTGTTGTTCAATATATGTATAGTTTACACACAATTGTCTGGGTACTTTGTCTAATGTAGTTAGTCTCTGGTACCAGGAGTGGTAATTGTAAATGGCTCTGTGGGTTTGGTGAATAATAACTGGGTTACTGTTTGTAACGACTAGATCTCTGGGGTGGATACAGGTGTGTGTTAATGTATGTAGATCTCTGGAGTAGCTTAAGTGAGATTAATGTAATATCTGGTGTATGGTGTGTTATGTAGTAATGCTCTTGGGTACAGTGGGGTAATGTAGTAATGCTTCTTGGTGGTAGGCTGTTGGGTAATATAATATATTGGTGTATTGGTAGTGTAATGTAGTAATCTCTTGGGGTTAAGCAAGTGAGTATGTAATATCTGGTGTATGGTGTGGATAGTGGTATATCCGGCTCTGGGTAGTAATACTTGGGTAATGGTAATCTCTGGTGTATTGGTGTGTAATTGTAAGATACTCTGGGGGTATAGGTGTGTAATGTAGGTAGATGATCTGGGGTAGCAGTGTCAAGTTATCTACTGTGGGTACAGTGTGTAATGTAATACTCCTTGGTGTATGTGTGCTAATGTAGGTAATCTCTGGGGGGTAACAAGGTGTAATAGTAATCTCTAGAGGGTGTAACAGTGTGATGTAATTTCATTTCTGAGGTGTCTGTGATGTAATGTAGATTCATAATTCTAGGGTTCAGTGTGTAAATATATATAATCCCTTTTATGGGCCATCACAGGTGAGAGTATGTTATTTTCTTGAGTAGTCAATGTACAACTTAATTTGTAAAGTGTGCAGTTAGTAATATTCATTTCTAATTGTTCTACCACTGTGTATCTATATGATAATTCATTTTTCTGGGGTGGCAGTGAGTGCTGTCATTTGTGGGTGTACTTAGATCGGGGCAATAAAAACACTATATTTGGGGTTAGCAGTAGTGGTGTTTTATAGGTTTTTTGTGTACCATAATGTAATATTCCTAGGTGGTTACAGTGAGATTCGGTTTATATTTTCACTCATTCTGTGGTGTGTATAACAAATTTAATGGAGTAGTTGGTGGGGGATTGGGAGGGTTATAGTGGAAATTGTGCTGCACTTGCAGCAAGGCATTTTTTATTTCCATGCTAGATGGTGTGAAATATTATATGTGGGCGCTGGTTTTGGGTTTCATTGCCAAGCGCTGGCTTGTTTTAGTCTCAGTCGGCTTCCGCGGCTCTAAAACTTTCAGCAATAGAGAGTCACTCATAACATATAACGGATTGTCAGCCAACAAGTGTTCGAGCGCATAAGGAGCACCACGCACGGAACGCTGCTTGGAGGAGCTCACACAGATCCATTCCTAGCTGGGTTTAGAAGGGGTCCTTCGCTGGCAGGAGAGGAGGGCTGAGAAGGGAAGGGTGGGAGAGTGAAAAGGGAAAATTGAGATGAAGGAGGGAGGAGGGAGGAGGATATGGAAGGATAGGGGATGGAGTAGGAAATCGGTGTTTCCTCCACCACTTTTTTGAGCTGCAAAGTTACGACCCGCTGCACTATATACCCAGATTCAATAGTCATTACCAATAGCGCTACTAATTCATATTGAACTAGGTATTATCATCTCCTGCAAGAGAATCACGACGCACAAATTAGGGCTACCTCGGAGAGCCATATGTACTGAAGTTGATGCCCGCTTACAACTACTTAGGCTGAATAGAAGATCTGTATACAAAGACCTATATTGTCGCCATTATAGGGACTTATATACGTGTGTATTTATGCATGTGTAGAATCACAAAGTGTCCTACGCAGAACTGTATATTAGCCCGTTCCATCTAGCAGTGAATATATAGGGATATATACTAGTTGTACACAGGCTTTGCAGACTGTATATTACCTCCATACAAGTGACCATAAAGTGGTCTAGTTACCATTATTGTGTGTGTAGTACAGGGTCCTGCAGACTATATATTTGGACCTTCTGCTTACAGTGACGGCATAATAGTTGGTAGAGCACAGCTAGTGTACACAGGTCTTCTGCAGTGCTGTATAATAACCTCTTCTCTATATTCAGTGGGACATACTAGTGGCTGTAGAGTCACCTAATGTGTACCACAAGGCTTTCGTGCTATACTGATCAATATTACCATCCATCGACAGTTACGTGGCTATATAGTGTAGAACACCCAGTGTACAATCATGGCTCTCTGAAATATAAGTGATTACTAGTAGCATTTCCATCTTACTGAGCTCAGCAGTTGACGCTTTCTTCTGAGTCGCTTAATTTTCCCATTTTGTTCTGCATCTGGTCCATGACCGGGGCGCTATGGGTGAAGCTTCTCACTCAGGACCCTACCGGCACCTTGTCCGGCTACAGATTTAGACACGAAATATTCCACAGCTCAGCGCTCCTGCCGCGCCCACCATCCGTATGCACAACTTCCCTTGGATGTGAGAGTGGAACAGCCATAAGCTTGAGAAGCCCAGCTCTCCTAGAGGGTAAGGAGGTATGCAGAAGGAATCCACTCCGCCTGGAGTATTGTAATTACAGGCTATGGGCACATCCTGACCGCCTCAGAATTCATGTTACGCTCAGGTAGGAATTCCTGATGGTAGATAGGTTGGAGGATAGGGCTCACGTTAAGGTCAGCAATTAGGTCGATGAGGGTAAGGCTGAACGAGGTAGGTTAGTTAGCAATGGTCCTAGGTGGGGACAGTTGTTAGGCAACACTCGAGTTATGTAGGCAGCTCCCCAGGTATGCATTAGGATAGGGCTGTATGTAGAGCCCCAGGTAGCTTAAGCTAGGGCCGATGCTACATGGTAGGGTGTGGTAGGACCCCAAGTAGCATCAGGACATACAGGTAGCGGGTAGCAGATTGGCCTTCTAGGCAGGCTGTTTCCCCTAGGTAACTAAGTAGAGTTCTGGTTTGCTAGGACCCATGATAGTTAAGTAGGCAGTAGGTGGATCACAGTATCGCGCTAATGAAGATAAGGGCTGGATAAGGTGGGTGCCCACATCAGGTGGATAGGGCTAAGAGGTGGGGCCCTCTACACGATGGGGTAACGATAGGCCCTATATGGGGCTCCAAATAGGCAGGCATGCGTATATAGAGCGCATATAGTGTAGGGCAGGGCAGGCTTGTCAGAGCATGGCATCCAGTCTGTTAGGTAGTGCTTATAAAAGGGTCCATATAGGTAGAGCTATAAGAGGCAGCTATAATAGGTAGGTCAGAGGAAGATCATTGGCTTATGGTCATATAGGTTATAGGGGGTCATATAGGTAGGCCCAGGCGGCAGGGTCAGATAGAGCTATAGTGGGAGTCATTATAGGTAGACCAGCGCAGGCGAGGGTTGCAGTTAGGGGCTATAGAGAAAATCAGGTAGGCTATAGGGGGTGCAGAGATAGGTATTCCAAGGCAGGACATTTATAGGTCCTATAGGGGGGATCATGTAGGATAGGCCATGACTTTGTCAGATTTAGGCTAGAAGGGGGGTCGAGGTAGGGCGAGTAGGGGGGGTTCAGGTTAGGTAGAGCCAGAGTCAGGGGTCAGGATTAGATCTAATGTGGTGGTCTAATATGGGGGGGGGTAGTCCAGGCAGGGTCAGCGTGGGCTAATAAGGGGGGTCAGGATAGCGCCAGGTCAGGTCAGGTAGGCTAGCTTTAATGTTAAAAATAAAATATGAGAAGTCACTGTACCTGTGGCCACGCTCCCTCTAATGTCTGATTAGGTCTGCACTCTGGGGGCAGTCTCAGTGGCTGCGGGCGGCGGGCAGCGTGATATGGCGTCATCGTGAGTCGGCCTCAGCTAGTCAGTCACATGGTGGGCGGCAAGCGAGTCCCTTGGGAAGCTAGATGGTCACGTCCCGCTCTGCCTAACTAACCAGGGCGGATCTCTGCCTTTAACGCTCGTGGAGGCCAGAGGGTCGGGACGAATCAGTCATTGTCAGTGAAGCGTTGGACCCTGCGTAGGCTCCGCATCTGAGTCGTCATTTACCAGGGTAGGTGCAGACCGTGGTGGTCTTAGCTGCCCTAGGGCCCAGGCGCGCCCTAAGAGTCGCGGTGCCTCGCATGGCAAGCTGCTCACGTCTTACTACGCTTTCGCGGTTCAGTTTACGCCTTACCCGCCTGTATACAGGTCAATTTATGTAGCTTATTACAGAACATCCACTTTACATATATGACAGTTCACTGGTAATTGTAAGCCATGCGGCATTGAGGGTCAGCTGTGGGGCTTTACATGCTGACCATTGGGAGAGTTGCTTTCATGTTAGATTTTTAGGGCACGTCCAGTTAACTAGCTGAAGGTGCCACTTATGAAACTTTAGGAATTGCACATAGGTTATGTCTGCCACTAGCCCAGATTATTTATTGACAGTTAGAAAATGATGGTAGCTAATTATCCTAAAGTAGACCACACATGTTGGACCAGACTTGTCTGAACCTTTTTGTTGGGTTTTCATTTCGCACAATCTTTATTTTTTTACCCACTGAAGTATATCTGCCTTCTTAGGTGTTGGGAGAGATACTGGTTTGCTCAGCATCTCTCTAAATGTGTATACCAGGCTGGATTATAATATAGCAGGCTTAAAAAGGTCACTTGCCACGGCTTCGCACCACCCAACCGCGCCTCAAAATGCATGACCCTCATCTATTCTTTTTCATGATTCAATTATATTTGGCCCGCGATCCCCAAGCTTTTTTCCACCTTTTTTACTATAGTTTAAAGTTCTAGTGCTTTTCATTATACCGCCAATAGGATCAACAACCTTAACAAATATTGTGTCACCTTGATTGTTTATATAACGAGCAGTTACATGTCAGACAAAATTTTTCCATGGCCCAGGGTTGGGTGGTAAGTGGGAGCTTTTTGTGGTGCAGGGTTCTGGAGAAGGTGGGATTATGGCAGATGGTTGAAGCGTCCCACAATAGAGGTCACTGACTATCAGGTCTGCATTCATATTATAATAGTTGGTTACGGCGTCATAATTATGGCTTAGGCAGTGTATTCTTCTGCAACTCCAGTCGCTCGAAGGACCCACTCAACAGGTCAATGTTTTCATGATCTCGCGTCACATGACATGCACGACAGTGCAATTATATCCACCTGTGCGAGAGTGCATCTGCCAATAAATATATACCTCCCTGTGCAATAGTGAGGAGATCCTGGAAAACTTGACCCTGTTTGAGTGGGACGCACGCTTCTTTGAGGATCTGGAGGTTGAGAAAACACTGTGCTCGAGGGCCATCATAGGGGGTACGGCAATACTTAAAATAACTGCACGTAGCATATATTTTCTCGACGTTAATCGCGCCCTCTCATGAAGGCTATACAATCATCTTGGCAGTTATCATTGATGCACCTGCTGTGGTTCAGCATATCTATATGTAGGCATTAGATATCCATTATGATTAATATATATCAGCTTCTGTGGGCCACAGAGCTAATTTGATTATAATAATTGTAATATTAATATACCATATTTATAGAGAGAATTTGAGGGAAATCAAGCCGGATTTAGAGAAAATCAATGTACGAATTGGCTAAACATACTTTAGCCTTCTATTCCTTTGTCCTTTTTCTATCTCCCACCAACTGAGCAGCATAGGAGCTGAGCTGCCTATAGGCCTGTTCACACAGACGATTTGGCACGCTGGTTATGCCTCCGCACTGGGTTTTCCAACGCGTGTTTCTTTCGCGGTAGGGTGTGGGGGTATGGTGGTTGGATGTATGCCTAAGGATTGCGCCTAGATATTAACAAGTTTTCCTATGGGAAACCTGCGATAATATTCACATCTATGTCATGCGCAAGAGTTGGCCCCGGCGGGCTTCCGGGCCGGAGGAACAGACTCGGCGCGTGTGAAGAACCTCTCGACTGTCATTTCTTCGAGCCTGACAGAAGCACGATCCTCTCCTCTCTATCATATAACCCTCATATATTCACAGAGTACTCAACCGCTTCTGCTCCTGCATTCATATAATCCTTAGCTATCACAGCACTCAGCTTCTTCTTCGGCTCTGATCATATACACGCCTATTATCACAGAGCTCAGCCTTCTCTGTCTCTCTCATACTAACTCCATTATTATATCACAGAGCTCAAGCTTGCTCGTCCTTATTATCATATACGCCCTATATAACAGCTCGAGCTCAGCCTCCTCTGCCCCTATCATATATACCATATATGACTCGCCTAGAGCCTGCTCAGCTTCTCTTCTGGCTATCATATAACCATATATGATGCAGTAGGTCAGCTCCTCTCCTCGTATCATATAACCCTTAATATTACCCACCAAGCAGCACAGCACCGTCTCGCTCTATCATATAACCACTAATAGTGAGTTCAAAGAGCTCAGGCACCGTCCACCTCTATCATATAACCTCTATATTCCAGTATTAATATAATAAAGTGTGCTATAGAAACCCTTCATGAGAACACTAAAAAAAAGACAATAAAGGCAAACCGATAGTGTATAAGTACTTTCAATAGGAGGAGTTTATAATTCAATCAGTGTTATATATATGCCGCTCAACATTCTGATTCAGTTGCACTCCAAAATGGTACACACTCATCTTTTCATCTTATTTCAAATATATAGTCGAGCTGGCTGGTCGCTTGACCTTCGTTCACACTATTCACACTTCCTTCTGTCACCATGTAGGTGTGAGAGATAAAGATCCAAATTTAAAAATACAGAGGGTCTGTACACAGAAGCCTTCTGAAAAGGAACTTATCTCCAGCGCTTTCTAAAATGCTTCTTGAAAAAGTATTGCAGATGAATCTTTCTATTTGCAATCTTTTAATTATAAAAAAAGGCAACAGGGGCACAGCACAATACATAAAAAGATATTAAAAAGAATCACTGTAGCGCTCTGCTCAACGCGTTTCACACAGAATTCAATTCTTGCAGTGCTTTCCTTCAGCAGAGTCAAATGCCATTTATAAAACATGTCTTCCTTATGTTTATTTTATAATATATCCCAGTTAAAGTCCTATTTCCCCTTCTTCAGAGTTTAAAACACTTCCTTCCATTTGAACCAGGACAATCCCCCAAAAAACAATCGCTTAGAACAGTAGCCTCTTTTACCGCAGAATTCTCCACATTTTAGAATTTTTTTTTTTCTCATCTTACGAACGCAGTACTCAACTCTCTCGCTTATACCTACTTAAAAGAAAAAAGAGGGGGAATTAAGGGGGGGGGTGTTTCGTTGTTATCCTTTTTCTCGGCTTGTACTTAGTAATTAGTGAGATAATCCCCCGTCCCCGGATCCGCAGATGACGACAGAGGCGGGGCTCAGCGCGGCAAACTTCACTGCTCCTGATCGTCATCTCACCTCCGCCCTCACCTAGTTAGGCGCAACCAACGTTCTACTGCGCATGCTTACCCGCCGCAATTTTTAGCTCGGCACAGAATCCTGCTATTTATTAGCTATAATATTAAAACATCTAAACACGCTTATTTTATAAAACTATAACTATAAAAAACTCTTAGTTTGTCGGCTGGTTCAATTTAGATTGATACAGTTCTATGTGGCATTCTATTTAACACCATAAGGATTTTGATCGTAGTTCTCAATTTAAAAAAATCCAATAAGACTCCGTTTATTTATTATATGATTGGCAGTCTATCACTCCTTATTTTTTCCCTGATATAATTTATAGTTGATAACATCTAATATTGTACTACGTCACCTCCTGGGTGCGTCTTCAGATAAATGGCCATGCAGTGAGACTGTTAACCAATTTACTAGTTTTTCTTGATGTAAAACCTGTGGTTATTAAGAGGCGCTGTGAAGAGGCTTGGGTGGAGTCGTCCTAGCACACTCACATACTGCTGTTCGCAACCAGCTACAAAGGTGTATAACGTAGACATTCAAAACTTAGATCTACAAGAAAGCTTGTACCTAATTTTAAATTTTTCTACCGAGTAGAAGATGACTTAAAATCGCTCTGCATCTTCCTCAGTCCTGCTTTCAACATTCTCACATGTCTTGTTTCATGTAGGAAATCTTGGGGGCACGAATATACAGACCCCATTTTATACCTTTTCTTAACTTCCATACTTTACATCATTTGCTCTGTCCTCCGTCGTCCTTTTGGCTGTGAGGGGGAGTCTTAACCGATATTTTCAGGTATTGTGCACGTCAATAGGTTAGTCCTACGGTTCATTTCTCTGTAATATAAGATTTTAAAATAGGATGCCTAATTTAAAATTTTGCGCAATGTTTTTCTAAAATTACCATACAATTCTCTATGCTGGTTAAGAATAAATAATAAGATGTAATAAGTTACTCCTTGTTATGGATGTTTTCTTTCCGCATTGGTTCTCTTTGTAGGGTCTCTGAAATTATATTCTTTGCTTGCGTTTTTCTTCCTTCTCTTTTTTTTGCTTCTTCTACTAAAGTCCTCGGGTATGCGCCCTTTCTCTAAAATTTGAGAATTTCCGGAGTAACCATTATTTGAATAGTAGTTGATATAGCAAAATGAAGGTTAGAATAGATCTGACACAGAATATGAATTGAGGATATCCATAAATAGAAAATTGACAAACACAAATTTTCTAGAGGATAGGATAGGAAGCATTTTAAACCTGACGCAAAAAAACTGCGAACAAAGGGAGTAGGTGTTTCAACTCAGAGGAGATGTTCAGTACGATATAAGAGGGAAGCCCAACATAGATAACTATAGAGTTCGGCTAAAACGAATCGGACGAGAAAGGAAATTCTACTAAAAGGGGTGGAGGATGAGGATCCGCGAAGTTCGCAAAAAAAGCAAATAGATGAAAGTCTTTAAAATGAAAAAGAAATGCGAACAACATGCCCACCGGTTGGTCAAATAATAAGAGTTTGAGCCAGCCAATGGATTAAATGGTAATCATGAATAGAGATGGGACGAAAGAACAGAAAACAAAAACAAAACGAAATATGACCACATCATCCGATCTATAGGTAATAAAAATCAGTAGAGAAGGAAACAAACAGCCCACTTATAGATATAGTAGATTCACTTCTACACATGAAAAACCGCCTCCCAGAATCAAATAGGATATAATCTTCAACAATGCTCTAGATAATATTTTCCTTACATTAACAACCGAAACAATCGCAGCACAGTGTTCATATTAATCCCAATCATTAGTAGGGTATTGGAGAAGAAACGAGATAGCCAGCAGGGGCCCAATGGTAGAAACCCTCCCAGCCTTTTTTCTTTTAGGCCTGAACTCCCCACTCCTCGAACGATATTCAAAGTAACTACAGAGGAAATCCCCTTAATCTACCTGATATACAGTCAGGGTGGGAGACAAGAAAAACGAAGATCTAGAAGAAAGGAGAGGAACTAGAGGTTTCGCGAGTAGTCAAAAGAGGCTTCAGAAGTCTTCAGATCCATAAGAAAAAACAGTAGTAGAAAGAAAAAAAAGGTCGGCCAACCCAGTAAAAGATTTTTAACCTTTCTAAGATATGAATTAAAAGTAGACAGAACTAGAATCTAAGTACTCTCATGAAAGGTTAAATTTCTGTCCGGCAGAACATTGCCGCCCATGGAGTAATATTTTGGAGTTATTAGCGGAATTCTCCAAAAATAGTATGCAAGAAAATTGTAACTAAACCATTCAAAGAATTTTGTATTCCATACAAAAGAATAAAAATAAAAATAAAAAAGAACGACAGAATGAAAATAGCTAAAATATTAGGAAATTAGATCAATATACGCCCTACCAGACATTCGACATCTAATCCCATTTGGGGGAGGCTGGGCCCTATAACATAGTCTTATTTAATCAGATGGTCAATGCGGAGTGACTAAGGAATATAATAAAGAAAAACACAGTATATGATAGGGAATTTGGAGCGAGCAGTCAATGGCAGAAAAGGGCGAAGTAAGAATTTTCGTTGAAAAACAATAAGAATAATTAACAATAAGGGAAATGTCGACAAGGGACGGTCGATGAGATGTGCAGTGAGCACAGATAAAGTAGCAAAAAAGAAGCAGTGGAGAATAGTTTGTAAAGATCGCAGCTTCATTGTCCATGGGAACAGATTAGATCAGAAAGAAAAAGAGCTTTGTGTATTAAGAGACGCATCTTCTTTTGTATCCATCTCCCGGAAGTAGTCCATCAGGATAGTATGAAAATCCGCGGATCCTTGTGAAGAACAATCGTTTTCGGGGATAGATTCCATCTTTCAAACCTACTCCATGATATATCAGATATCTGCAATTTGATAGCAGCCATCATGTCCAAGCTTACTTATTAAGTCAGCCTGATAAATTCAGATTGCGATGTCTCATTAGAGAGACTAGTGGAATATGAAATGGAGGGGGAACAGTTATTTTTTCTCACCAGGATGTGCTAGGAATATATTCAAATCATAGAACATTCAATTAGCATTCAGCGCAGTCAATCTCTATCTAGATGGTGATAAACATCTTTTCGGAAGGCGAAAAAAGAGCTTTCTGGTGAGGGGTCTAAACTTATTCTTTAGAGATAACTATTATTGAATACGATGGGAGTAGCATTACCATCTAAGGCAGGTTGGGGTTCACAGCGATGGGGACAAGAGTATGCGCCATCCGCTGGGCTCAACCTTGTTTATTGGGGCTTTGAGGATTTGTATATATCCCTCCCCGCATACAAAGTTTCTACTCTGACTATAACCCTATAGGACAGATCAACACACACTTGTGTTGATCTATAGGAGCATTGCATCCGAAAATTTGATATATATATGGGAAGGCGAAGGGGGAGGCGGAGGAGGATAGCTTTAAAATTTCTTAAAACATCTGAATGATGAATTACCGCAGGATTTCGACTTCACAATAGAAATCAATAAACACAATTCAGTTTCTAGATCTGAATATATATCGAAGAAAAAGAAAGAATCCATACTAAACACATTGTTTCAAGGGCAGTAGGAATTCGGGAGTCCTACGTTATATACGTCCTCCATTTTCTCAACGTCAAGCGGCATTTATGTGGAAATGGACGCAAGGAATTTACCTTTTAGGTCAATTTTCCGGAGGAATCCGAAGAACTGCTATCTTCTGTCTGAGATATACAGAAGAAGTCAGGGCTATATCCTAGGCAAGGGAGAAATATAGTAGAAAGGGATACCCTACGAGGGACTTTTTAGTAGAAGTAAAGGCAAAAATAGTGTGCAGCGAAGAAAAACTCAGCAGAAAGAATAATGTATTTCGAGAGACTCACCCACAAAGAGAAGACAATGAAACATACGCAGTAATAAGAGTTAACATCATTACATCATATTCTTCACAACATAGGAATTTGTAGTAAAAATTTATAAAAAGCAATTGGAAAATTTTAAAATTGTGATCTATTTTTAAAAACTTTATTAGGCAGAGAAACGCTAGGATAACCTATAGACGTGCACAAAACCCTGAAAAAATAGTGGTATGTCTACCCTCACTGTTGCCAAACAGCTACGAATGGAAAAGATAATTGAGTAATAGGAGGAATGTGAGAAAAGGATAGAAATGGGAGGTATATGCTGTGCGAGATTTCCTTAGCATATGCAAGACATGTGAAGGACTGTTGAAGAGGGAAAGATGGATTTTATGTCATCTTCTACCTGGAGAAAAATTTAGAATTAGCGTCACACTACAAGCTTTCCTGTAGATCTGCTTTTGTAGTCTAGCGCTTTATCAAATGTAGCTGTTGGAAAGCCTAGTATGTGGGTTAGGACGTCATCGCAAGCTTTCACAGCGCCCTTAATAACCACTAGTTTAACATCAAAAAAATAGTAAATTGTACATGTCTTCCCCTCCGGGGTCTTTTATCCTGAAGAGCACCCAGGGAGGGAGAAGTCACAAATTTAGAAGTAGGGAGGGGGGGGGGGGGGCTAACGATCTAGTCAACTACCTAGATTATCATCAGGAATATAAGGAGGATAGATCTGCTAATCATTAAATAAAATAAAGAGTCTATTCATTGGATTTTAAATATAGAAATTGACGATCAAACACTTATGGTTTGTAAATGAGGTAGCAAGAACTTATAAAGTCTAAAATTGAACCAAACAAAAATGAGTTTTTTATAGTTATAAGTTATGTATTAAATAAGGTTATAGATGTTTTAAATATATAGCTAATGAATAGAGAGCTCTTCCGTGGGCGCTAAATGGTCTAGAGGAGGCATGCGGCAACTAGAAAACTGGCTGTGGCCATCAACGTGTGAGCCCGGGCGGGAGATGATACATCAGAAGAGTGAAGTTTCCGTCGCCCAGAGCGCCGCGGCGTCATCACGGAGGACGGGATGGGTTCTACATGACTTAAGAGTACAGGGAGAAAAAGGTAAGCAACGACCCGCCTCCCCGGCGTGCTTCCCCCTCTTTTTCATTTTAAAGTGATAGAGTAGGAAGATGAGAGTAGTCTGGACGTTAAGACGAGAAATAAATATTTTTCTTAAAGAAATGTGAGGAATTCACAGGGATATAAAGGAGATCTGTTTAGGTTGTTATTGGGGAGTTCTGCCGGGTCAAAAGGGGAGTGATTCTAAACTCGAGAAGGGTAAGGGCTTTATGGTATAGTATAAGGAAACTTTTTATAAATGAGGATTTACATCATGCCTGTAGAAAGGGCAGCGGAGAGAATATCGTGAGTGAAACGCGTGTGAGAGAGGCTACAGTATTCTTTTTAATTTATCTTTTATGTATTGTGGTGTGTGTTGCTCTTTTTAATAATTACAATCCAAGTATTGGCGAAATTAAGAAAAGATTCATTCTGCAATCTTTTAAGAAGCAATTTTTAGAAATCGCTGGAAGATATCCTTTTAGAGGTTTCTTGTAACATGACCTTCTTTTTTAAATTTGGATATAACCCTATTACACTATCACAAGAGCTCAGTGTCTCTGCCGTCTAGTCATAATAACCCAAAATATATCATTGCAGATGTCGACTTCTAGTGCCTCTAATCATATAACAATATATAAATCCTAAGAGTCTCCAGGGCTACCTCTATCATATGAACCCATATGATATCATTCAGAGCTACAGTCTTCTCATCCTCTATCGATATAACCCTATATTATGTTGCACTCAGATCTCATCCAGCTCCTCTCTCTCTAGTCTATATAACTCCCTATATAACGACATTGAGCAAATATCAGCTCCTCTCCTCTATTCATATCGAATGCCTACTATAGATCACAGAGGGGGCTTTCAGTTCACCTCTTTTCCTCTGATCATGAAACGCCTATATAATCACAGAGCTCAGGCTCCTCTCCTGCGATCATAATAACTCCTTTTGCTACCCTCCTGTATTGGGGAGTGGCGCTTAGCAAGAAGAGCTGGACCAATCTAGTATACCTATGTGTCTGCATAATCATCTGTTAATTAAAATCTAGTAGAAAATCAGATATTTGTGACATTGAGAATGTAGCAACTCCTCTGTAACACGACAAGACAGAAAATGAAGGGTGCTAGAAAGATCCTCAGAAGTATTATTTATTTATTTCTTATTTCATACTCGCAAATCAGCACTAAAGATATACTTGTAAGTTTAACTTGGCTTCTTTATTAACAATAAGAATATGTGCTGTACAAATTTGAGTCAAGGTCCGCGAAATACATTGTGTCCCATAGGGGAGAGGCACCAATGTAAGTGAATAGATTGGTAACGCACCACGCAAGATACTGACCTGCAGAATATTAGGCAGTTTACAAATTACAGTCAGTGAAACTCAGGGTTAGGGTACGATTCCCATGACTGTATGTTTTAATAAATAAAACTGATTTAGGATTCAGTACCTCTTAATTTATTAACATTACGTTGCTTTCATTGCCGTGTTACAAATACAGTGTTGCTGTAGCCGGGTTCTATTCACTGTCTCTATAAGCTTGCTAGCTCACTTACTTCTTAGGGTATGTCATTCGACGGCGTATATTTCGGAGTGTATTTACACCCCGCGATACGAATACACCCGAAGTGACGCGCCATGCAAAATATGGTGATAAGTATTGGGGCTCCTAATTTGAGAGACATCTTGACGTACCTGCTGTTTTCCACCAGATAGCGGCAACAACTTGCGCCAAGGTAGTAAGAGTATAGTACGTTGTCATGTCTGCTCTCTCCCAGAGTGCTTATGGCGCTGGAAAACGAGAGTGGAATGGGGCTTGAGGCACAGAGCTCGTTTAGAAAGTATCAGTTCGTCGGCAGTCTGGCCAAAGCGTTACTTTCTAAACACGACACCGCGCCGGGATTACGCTGTGTGAACATGTCCTTACAATCATCTCCTTCGCGCTTCTCCAGTTGGGCACAGCTGCTGTTCAGCTTGGCTGAAGAGCAGTGCAGAGAGGCTAGCTGTAAATGCATGACATATTATTAAAAAGCATGTTCATAGCAAGTTAGTAAACATATCTATCTCTTTGTCTGTTTCTATTTTTGTATATGCTCTTGTTGTTGACATCAGCAGGGAGGAAGTAAAGGTCTGAAGTAGTTTAAATGGGCCGTAACGTTCAACGAACTTTGCAAAAATCGACAGTGCAGGCGGATATAAGGAACTCTGTATTATATCTTGTTTAATAAAATACTTTTTTGTTCAATAGGTTTCCCTTTTTCTTCTCTCTCCTCGCTTTTTCTTAAAACTTTTCCTATGACTAAAGCATCTTGGGCGACACGCTCTAGTCTTACGGTAGGGCCTTCACATTAGACTTTTAAACAAGTCATACCCTCTCCATCCATGTTAGTCGACACCCAGCTTCGGGGTGCCCCAATCAATGCAGAGGGTGCTGTAATTGCAGGACTTTATTAAATAGCATGTCCTGTCTAAAAACAACTTATGACTTCTGGTTTGAATAACATATTTAAGTTATTGTACCTATCTCCCTCTTTGTCTGTTTCTTTTTCTCTACCTGCTTCTGTTGTTGATATCAGGGCAGGAGGAAGTAAGTGTGTTTGAAGGTAGTTCTTAAAGTGGGGCAGACTAACCGCTGCAAGGACAGAACTTTGGGCAAAAATTGACAGTGCAGACGAAAACAAGAAACTGTAACATATCTTATTTGATAAAATGCTTTTTGTTCGTTGTATGGTTAGATTTCTCTTTTCTGTCTCCTTGCGACCCCTCATCCTTCTTACACCATGCCCCCCAGGCAGATGAAATGCATTGATGTAGCCCGCCAACAGCTTAAAACCCCATTCTCTCCAGGCTCGCATCTCCGACCCGCCAACACAACTACGCATCATCACTTCACATTGTGGTTGTCATGGTCATCCATGTGCCTCCCAGGCCATCCATTGCACAACTTCCAAATGTAGTCGTGGCACGCAGACCTTCTTCATGGTCGGAACGCAGTACTCATTCCATCGGCTGTTGGCCCCCCAGACCTCCGACACATACAAGTCATATAAACGAGACTTCTATGTGTTCGGTCAGTGCATTTGCCTGAGGCTCCTAGTGCCACGCAGACAACCACTTATGAGTTGCTGCGTAGCCTGGCCTGGGGGCACAGAATGGCTGACGCGATACCACAGTGAAAGTTGTGGCATGAGAAACTGGGGAGCATCAGTTTTAATATGATTTCTGTGTGGATGGCCTTGTGGGCATAGTAACTACCTAGCAAAAAAACATGCTTGTGAGTAGTTGTGTAGGGCGGGGAGAGGGGTTTAGCTGGGAGCGCTTTTGCCAGCTTTTCTGCTGGGGCCATGATAATTGGTGTTTCAGCTTGGACGCTGGGTTTAAGTGCCGTTTCTGCCATTTTGCATTGTTGCGCACTGATGTAAAAGTATAATAGGATAATGTTCAAGTCTGGGAAATACGTATGGATCAGTTTTCGTCATCTATCTAAAGCAACCCGGGGGGGGGGGGGGGGGGTGGGGGGGGGGGGGGACCACTGGAAGCATAAAACGCAGATTTCCAATAGCCATTACTTATCTCTGCATAAATATGACCTCTTTCCATCACAGCACGCGATGTGATTACATCCACGCTTTGGTGATGCGCCCTACCGCGTGGTATGTTTGCTGGTGGCTACAGTTCATGCTCTCTAATAATTACAGATGTTGCCATCGCGTCTTCTGTACCTTCCTCAGAAATTCAACAGAACAAGATGAAGAAGAAGTATCCGACAATAATGTCTGTCAGTTTCTCGTACACAAGGAGTGATTTCAATTGGGTATGCTAGCTAATAAGGGCCTTGAAGATGACATTTTTTTCCGCAAAAAAGAAATAATGAATTAAGCATTCATCTATATCTGGTGACTAGCCAGCAATTTCACATCAAAATGAGTCTGTGAAGCTAAATGGACTGTCTTTAAAAAGTATATGTAAAACTTTACTTTTAAGAAAAAAATGTTGTCGCCCATGTCTTGTCCAATGGACTCGTACTATTAACCTGCCATAAGCAAACTCCTGAAAAGTACTTAATGACGCAGCAGTAACATTTTTTAGTTTTTGCCCTTCCTTCACATTTCAAACAGTTGTAACATTATTTTTTATTTATTATATCTTATGATGAAGTTTATTAGGGGGAATAGTTTAAGGTTCACTGTTATAAATTTACTGAAGAAGTTTGTCTTGCAATTCGCGAAAGTTTCTAAAGAATTTGTTTATTTTTATTTATTTTTTTATCACCCATTAACATTTCACGACTTAATAACTTGTTAGAGTTTAATTCTACAGGTTATTACAGTCGTTGTGGGATACGCCTAATTTGTGTATTTAATGTGTGTCACAATTATCTTTTTATTAAATATAGTAATTTTTATTCTTATTATTTTATTTTCATTTGTAATTTTAATGTTTTTTCTAGCAACTGTTTTTTTTTTTTTTTTAAATCGCCATGAAAGGAGAACTGTTATTACATTTTGTTACACATTTATTAGTGTATTAGCATATTCATGATATACAATAACATTATACTGCATCCTGTGCAATTTGACGAAAAGGCAGCTGTCAGCGGCAGCACACATCGTTGTTCCTTATAAAGCGGCGATGTGGCATTGTCTACACAGACTTAGCCCTGAGGCTAAAGATAGCTCGCGAGTGTCGTCTAAATGAATGAGAAAACAAGTGGGCTCTTTATGCGGCACACTATTTTTTCCAAGCCCGATCGGTAGACATAAAGTATTCAGATCCATGAGAGAGTCTAGTCACGAGTCCCATGGGCGTAGCATGGCACGCAGAGAGCCTTGTGAAGCTTCCCATTCCTGTCCTATTGGTTCTCTGTTGGCCCCTACTGTCCGTCCAGAAACAGGAATTGGGGAAAACGCCATCTTGGTACACGGGCCAAGAGCATTGTCTATGGGAATGCATTAGGGCTGTATTCAAATACGATCTGCCGCCCCCAAGTGGTTGAAGCCGGCGGATAAGTGACTCAATGGTTAAAGTAAAAAAAATAAAATTAAATAAATGTTTTTTAAAGTGGTAAAAAAAAAAAAAAGTGATAAAAGTTCAATGGGTGGTGAATCACGCCCCTTTCCGTCCATATTTAAGGCAAATGAAAACATTAAAATTAATAAAAATGTTACATACATATTTGGTATCGCACACAGAAATCACCAAACCGCTACGCTGTCCCGAAGACAAAAGTCCGATCTATAAAAATATAGACGTATAAATTTATCCGCGTACTGCTGAACAGCTGTAGAAGAAAAAAAGATTCCAAACGCGCAAAATTTCGTTTTTTTAAGCATTTGCCCCACTATAGATTTTTTTTTTTGCCGTTCCTCAGTATATTGCTATAGTAATATGAGAACACCTACCTCTGCACTGAAAGTACAACTCATGTCGGGCCGCAAAAAAAAGCCTCTATCACCGATAATGGTCTATTTAAGGTTGGAAAAATAAAATAGTTATGACTTTTGGAAGGCAAGGAGGAAAAAAGATTAAGAGTTAAAATTACTTTTTTTTTGTGTTAAAGGGTTTAACGAACTCGCGCAACCGTCTTTTGGCGGTGCAGGCAGTCATTACATGTGTGTTTTAGGGGGCCAGCAAAAAAAAATCTATACCCATTGGGGCCCTATGGTGGTCAAAAATTGAAAAGAAACCTAATAGTTACGGCTAGCAGACCGTGCCGACACTGCTGCCCCAATCTCAAAGCTGCCAGAAATCCGTTCGCTCTCCGTGAGCTTGTCTGCGGTTCTTGTCCTGACAAAAGAGAAGAGGAATTGCACTCTGTTCACTGTATCAGGGTGCACCAGTCAATCTCCTATGTGACCATGGGAACGTATAATCTGAGGAAGTCTAGAGGTAAGTCAGATCAGCATTTGGGAAGCAACAGTGCTTGGTCAGTCTAGGTAGAGTATTAAGGTGGGCGACAAATATGAAACTATGAAAATAATGATATAAATTGGGGGGGGGGGGGGGGGGGGGGGCATAGTCTCATATATTAATATATTAATAGGGACAAAACCCGCTTTTAACATCTCAGGCTCAATATCTGTTCTCTTGAATAGGACTAATCTGCAATACCAGACACAACCTGTGGATAGCAGTGGTGCTGTTTTGTGCTTTTTCTACCGCAGCACAAAGCACTATTAAAAGTCACAACACCTCTAAAAACAGCTCCAAAAAATATACAGAATAACAGTCTAGGACTCTAAGACATCTTCGGTTCCGCTGTTGCCCGCATGAGCAACTAATTCAGTAGATGCTTCCCTCTTTAATTTCATGTAGTTGCTCTGGCTCTGAAAAAAAGTAAGAGGGGAGTTCGTCTAAGTCTTTACACCTTGACAGTTTTCATTACACTGTGTTTCAAATTATTATGCAAATAAGTATATTTCGTCTTATTTTCTCCAAGAAAATATAAAAATTACCTATATGAATTGCAGTCATTGTAATTTCCAGTCATCTAACTAATAGAGCAGTTTTGCACCTGGGCAAATACGGCCCCCGCGGGGCGCTGCATCCGCCCTCCCGCGGCCATGGCCACCCCGTTTGGTCTAGGCACAGCTCATTCGGATCTGCGGCAACGCAGTGATACGCCGCGCCCTAGGTCTGGGCTAATTGTCATGTCGGCTGATGGGGCACGACGCAGTGGGGCCGCATCCATCCGTTCCGGGTAGTCTGCTGAGAGGCCGTCCAGCGGGCCGTCACGGCTTACTAAGGCTGGTGAATTAGTAGCGGGCGGGCGCTGGTGATCTCGCGGCCTCTTACCACGGCCGTCTGCCTGTCTCTCTGGCTGCACACAGAGTAATATACTGTGCAGGGCCCAGGAGCTGCCGGAGTAGGCGTAGCCTGGGCGGCTGAGCGGCATGACGTGCATCTACGCCCGACCAGCGCCTGTAAAGAAGGCTCCTCGGATAGGAAGATGAGCGCGCTTCCGCGGACCGGCGAGGTCAGGTAAGACCACAAGGTGAGTATACAGTGTTTGTTATTTTGTCAATTAAAACTATATACCCTTAGCCGTGAGGGAATCCCTATCTATATACCTCGCCTGTGGGAAGCCCTATCTAATACCCATGCCTGTGGAGTAGAGCCCCATCTATATACCAGCCTATGTGGATACGAGCGCTGTCTATATAAGGCTTTGCCTGCGGATAGCCCTGTTCTATATATCTAGCCATGTGGATAAGCCTGTCTATATACTTGGCCTATGTGGATAGCACTGACCTTATAGTTACCTGCCTGTGGAAAGCCCTGTCTATATACTTGCCTGTGGATAGCCCTGTCTATATACTTGCCTGTGGATAGCCCTGTCTATATACCTGCCTGTGGAAAGCCCTGTCTATATACCGGCCTGTGGGAAGCCCTACCTACTTGTGGGAACACCTAACTAGCTATATACCTGCCTGTATGGAGCCCGAACTGGCTATATACCTGCCTGTGTGGAGCTTTAACTATATTCCTGCCTGTATGGAGCCCTAAATAGCTATATACCTGCCTGTTTGGAGCCTTAAATATACCTGCCTGACGGGTGCTATATCTATCTATATACCTGCTTGAGGGGAGCTATATCTATATACCTGCTTGAGGGGAGCTGTACCTATCTATATTCCTGCCTGTGGGGAGCTGTACCTATCTATATTCCTGGCTGAGGGGAGCTGTACCTATCTATATTCCTGCCTGTGGGGAGCTGTACCTATCTATATTCCTGCCTGAGGGGAGCTGTATCTATCTATATGCCTGCCTGTGGGGAGCTGTACCTATCTATATTCCTGCCTGAGGGGAGCTGAACCTATCTATATACCTGCCTGTGGGGATACCTATCTATATTCCTGCCTGAGGGGAGCTGAACCTATCTATATACCTGCCTGTGGGGAGCTGAACCTATCTATATACCTGCCTGTGGGGAGCTGTATCTATCTATATACCTGCCTGTGGGGAGCTGTATCTATCTATATACCTGCCTGCGGGTACCTATATCCCTGACTGACTGAGGGGAGCTGTATATACCTGACTGACTGAGGGGAGCTGTATATACCTGCCAGACTGAGGGGACATACATCTACATACCTACCTTCCTTACTGAGGAGAGCTGTATATACCTGCCTTACTGTGTACAATGAGTAAGGCAGGTATATAGATACATCCCCCAGTAAGTTTCCACAAAAATAATCACCCAAAAAACGATTTTTTTCCCCCCGTTCACCCTATGTTTTTATTAGTCCGGCCCTCCAAAAGCATCGCACTTTTTCATGCGGCCCCATGGGAAAAAAAATTGCCCACCCCTGTTTTAAAGAATAATTAAAAAGTTTTTGAACAAACTCCATGATAACAGATATTTCAAAAAAAAAAACAGCTCAAAACACCAAAATTTCATTTTCTAAATTTTATGCATGCAATTTTCAAATTTTTTTTTTTATGCAACAAAAAATGGTCTTTTGGGAAAATTAAAGCAAGAGGTTTACAAACGAAATAAAAACTTTTTTTAAAGTAAAAAACTTTATTCTAGTGATATTACATTGCACATAGGCCCACTTTTCCCGAAATGAGCTTCTAACTTCCGTCCATTGAATTTCCGTTTTGGATGGTTTTCGCTTTAAAATTGTTTTGCATGGGGACAAAAACCCTCTAGAGCTGTTGCTTAGATGTAACTGCCTCCCGCCACATAGACACCCCTTTTCATGTGCCCCAGGGGTTCTAAAGGGGATTGAGGTCGGGGAAAGCATGGGGGCCACCCCATAATTTTTGCCCCCTTTTTTAGCCCATACACCCAAAGGATGCAATTTTTAATTTTGCAGTGAGACGGGCATTATCATGCAGAAAATGATTGCTGCGGAATGCACGGTTTTCTTTTTGAACCATGGCAGGAAGGGCTTTTGGAAAACTCCCATACTTTATGGATTCACTTTAACCTTCAGGGATCAAAAAGGGCCGCAATCTCTCTCCCCCCATTTCCACCCAAAACATTATCCCCTCCTCCTTTTGGCCCGTACCGTTTTGCATGGGGTGTCCACAACCGCCATCCCCACTCCATCCATCTGGACCATCGAGCTTTCACGGCATACCCGGTGAAAAAAACAGTTTTGAAGTCAGTTTTCATGTATTTTTTGGCCCACTGACCCGTTCTCTTGGGGCAGTGGATAGAGGGGGTCGACAGGATGGCTTATGCACAGCTGCAAACCAAAGGACCCTGCTCTTGTTGTTCGGGGGACGTTGGAGGCACCACAGCTTCAAAAACTTTCTGCTCTATGCAAGGCATTTTTGCGCTGCTTTTTTAAAAACATACTTAATTTTCAGAAAAGGAGTCCCCAATTTTCCCTTTCAGCATGCACACTGTGTGCTGGAATCGCAACATATTTTCTTGATTGTGCGTTTTCTGATGAATGTCTTGGCAATGTTGTTGTAGTTATCCTGACCTAAACACTCCCAATTTGTTGCTTACAGCAGCCGACACATCCTTTTTTTTCCCATTTTGGCTGAAAATGAAACTGCTTAATATGGGGACGCCTTCTTAAGCATCTTGCCTTTAATTGGACACCCTGCCCAAAAAATTTCACAGGTGTCTGCAAATCTTTCATGATATAAAAGAGCCCTGACACACATCCCCATCAATGATTTTTAACTGACAAAAAAAAAATTTTACCTTATCACCCCTAAACTTTTTTTGCATAAAAATTTTGGAACACATTACATATCCTCCAAACTACCCTCATATTTACTTAGGTAGTGCTTCTTCTTGTGGAGACCACTGGCTGCTGTATGGAATTTTAAAGGCCAGACAATGCTCTCTGGGAAAAAGTAGCAAAAATCATCTCTCCCCCTACCAGCTCCTTAATGCCGCCTCTTGGAGGAAGCTTGCCTGTAAGTCAATGTCCAACCTATTAACCAGTTCCTTACTGGGTCATTTACCCCTCTTCCTCTTTAATTTCCTTTAGTACCTACGGGTTTGAACACTATAGGTGACATGTATGAATGGGGCCCGCCGGGTTTTCTGCCAAAATTTTAAACCCAAAAAAGCCTTTTTGGGTAGCCCAATTTATAAACATTGTCACCAAAGTCTGGTGCAAGCTGCGACAGACCTGGCATTTTTGTTTGCACCAATTCTATGGGGACGTTTCACGACAGATTTGTATGATGTTCCACATTTATGAATGCGGCAGGAAAAAATGTCACGAACCTGTTGTAACAATCCCTACCCATTACAAAGAGGCTGAGACAACATTTGGCACATACACATTTACGTGCCACTTTTTGGCACATACAGTACATATTTCTCACAACGGCAGTCATTTATACAGTGTTGTGAGACACTTTCATACATATGACGAAACCCCATAATACTGAGAACGACTGTCTCCCTAGTATGCGCATTTTACATGGCACCCTAAAACACTTTCTCCCTCTTCTACTAATTTTCTGCCGTTTTTCTATGGTAAGTTAGACTTTATTTCTATGTCATCTTTACATTAGATTTGTTTTTTTACAATGTGAAGAAAAATGGTAAAAACAACCCCGTTTTTCACATTTTTATCAAATTTTTTTAACAGCAACTTTGCCCGAAAAGGTTTTGTATTTGGGGTCCTTTTTTTTACGGACATTTATACAGGGTGGGGCCATTTTCTCTGGGATACACCTAAATAAAAAAGGGAATGGTTGGGAAACAATTTTGACCATTTGGGCCATTTTAAATTCGAATATTTTGGATCCAACTGTATTTTTTCCAATGGGGAGAGGGTCATGTAACACATCAATCAACCCCGGCGTGTTGAGTCTGTGTGATCCGTGTGAACATACGTTTTTAGAAAAGTGTTTGGATCCATCTGTCGGACCCCAAATGGAACCAAACATGTATCTAATAAATAGCAATGTGAATTTTTCATTCTTTTTTAATATGAAAACACATCGTGTTTACAGAGTATCAATGATGAGTGTTCAGTGCCTCTTTCGGGTCCCTTCCAAAAAAAATTTATACAATTCTTGGTCCCCAAAAAAGTAGCAGGAGCCCCATTTAAAAATAGGGGTTACGATCCCGCTGCACCCAAAACGCATCCCAACTTTTTGGATTTTGGGGGGGGGTCCGTGTAGGTCCAATCGACGCGCATTTTTTGGATCATTTTCGGGTCCACACGATCCAAAATCAGATCCCCAAAAAAAAGCCTTGAACGGCCCCTTGGGCTATGTTCACATGGCTAAAATTGGGACGTATTTTGCGGCGTAGTTCGTTCAATACGGTAAAACCCCAGTTCTCGAAAATATGATTACCCCTTCCTCCCCCGCTCGTACAATGCGACGGCGGGAGTAATACGGGGAATTTCTAGCAGCTTTGGGGGGCGCGATAAGAAGTCTTGGGGCCGGCAGGGTGTCAGCTCCCCCGCCCGCGAATAGCCCCGCAATAAGCGTTGGGAACTTTCCCTTAAAATCACGTAACAAAACGAGCCTGAAAAGACCTCCCCCGCGCAGACCCCCGGAGTAATGTGACCGGCAGCACAGGGAGCAGGAAGTCGTAAGGCCTCCCAAAAAAATTTTGCAAAAAAGTTGTATGTAAAGACATTGTTGAGATGTAATAATATTGAAGGAGGCACCTGGCTACCTTGGCACACACCTGAGTATTCTGTATTATGTGATCAAACCCTATTCCTCTAAGCCCCTGTTGCCACAATATTATTATTCATAATGAGGTAATTGCATTATCATAATACCCACAGATCACCAATACGCTTCATTAAACATCACAACACGGCAGACGAGCCTTGTGCATACAGGGACTAGGAAATAATTTGTCATTGCGTAAACGCTTCACTGAGCCACTCAAGGTGAGGAAGCGTCACACGGAGGCGATTACAGACGGCATACAAATGCTTTGATACACCAGAGCGCTCCAAACCTGCCTTATATGTTATAAACCAGGGGTGTGGTCCGGGAAAAAACCCTCCTGGGACACAGAATCTCTTCATCATATCAGCAGAATATTCACTCTTCCAAATGGCATTTATTGTTAATATGGAAGCCGGGAAATGAGGAGGATGGTGAAGCAGAGCAGGCCGTCTCTTAGACAGTTTTCCTGGTAATGTTGTTGGAGGGGCTATCGGCCGTTACATAGATCGACATGTCAGAAAAGGGGCGCCACCACGCTGGTTTTAAAGTGCATTAAATGAGAGAATGAACCTGTCAAAAATCTGGTGTCTGGTGCACCTTACATAGTATAATAGATGTGTCTAACTAAGGAGCATAGCAAAATGTGGGTGCATAGCATCTCATTGCCAGCATATTTGATGCGCTTACTTTAGGAGCATTCAAATATGTCGTGCCTGGCGTATAATGCGCCTAGATTTGGTGTACTACAGTTCATTTGCAGGCAGTCCCCGACATCGTTCCAACTTCTGTCCCCTAGTTACAAACGGAGACTTATGGGACATGCTGACACTTGTAGTTCCATATTGCACAGTAAATAGTAACTGTGGAATGACAAGTTCCAGGATGCCACAGCAGCACATGAGGTGAAATCTTCTAAACAGGGGCACAGACAGCAAAACAAATGTAAAAACCCTTCCCTGCTCTATCCAAAACAAAACAAAAAAAACTTTTGTGCTGGAGTTACATTTAATAAATGTACCTGTTCCGACTTACATACAAATTAAGCTTAAGAACAAACCTACAGTCCCTATCCCATTTGTAATCTGGGGACAGCCTGTATACAGAAAATATGGCGTCAACAATTTTTTGCCACAAAATACACATAAAAATGCCGCAGCTCTAATGGGACATGTCTCCAAAGGTTGGAAGGCTGAAAAACGACACTTGTCCATCGTGTGCAGCCTATTGGCCTACAGTGTTGATGCAAAAATGCAAAAAGCCCGTGAAGTCAAAGCCAATCGTCCTCAGTTTAGGGAAAAATTCCTTCCTGACTCCAATCTGACGATCAGAATAAATCCCTGTATCAACGACCCTTCTCCATTAGAATTTTTAGAATTTTTTTTTTCTTCTTGAAGCATCATTACTCAAGTCCACGAACTGAGTTTGTTATTGCAGCTTTTCTACATTGAAGTAAATGATACTGAGATGCGATACCTGACACAACCCATGGAAAAAGCTCAGACCTATTTTACTACTCCTGGACCAACTGGGACTGTTTAGTGAAACATAGTACCCCTTCCCCTGAGGTGCATCCAAGGCATCTGTCTAGTCCAGTGTTCCCCAACTCCAGTCCTCAAGGCCCAGCAACAGGTCATGTTTTCAGGATCTCCCACAGAATGCACTGGCAATAATTAAATCACCTGTGCAGCATAATGATATCACCTGTGCAATGCTAAGGAAAGCCAGAAAACATGACCTGTTGGTGGGCCCTGAGGACTGCAGTTGGGGACCCCTGGTCTAGTCAACCATCATCTCACTTTGTGATGAAAAAGCCAAGGAAACTAGTAAGGGCTGTCAACAGATGGGTGACTCTTCTTTTTTAAAGAGACACTGGTTTAGAACGTAATCAATATTTAGGGTGACATGTCCAAAAATTGGCAGTTTTTAGGCGCATTTAATCAATGTAAAGTGCGCCTGAAAGTACGATCCTTTCAAAAATCCAGCGTCTGGTATACCTTGCATAGTAAACATAATGCGCCTAAAAAGGCACATTGCACAATCAAGGTGCAAAGCGTAGGCTAGGTTCACATGGCTTAATTGCGGGACGTAATTACGGCCTGCAATTACGCTGTGTGGCCGGGGGAGGGTGTGGGGGGCCGGCACCTTGCTGACCCATAGACTTGCATTACCAGCAGCGTCGTATACGGCGCCAGTAATTCACATGTCAATTATCTCCCCGCCCGGCGGATTCGCCGAGCAGGAAGAGGAGACATAATCCATAGTTCTATATGAGAACTGTGGATTACCGTAATGACTTGGACGTATTCCAGCCATAATTTGCGCACTCCGGCGCGTAATTACGGACTGAAATACGTCCAATTTTAAGCCGTGGGAACATAGCCTTAGTGTATGTAATGCACCTCACTGGGCACATTGCATTATGGACACGCACAGCGTATCATTGTTACTACATGTAATGCGTTTTTTTAGGCGCTTTACAGTGTGTCGTGCCCGGCGTATAATGCGGCTAGTTTTGGTATATTACAGTTCATTTATATCGAGAATATGGCGTCAAGAGTATTTGCGCAAAATAGACCAAAACTATGGCGCATTCGTATTGGGTCATGTCGCCCTTAGTAGGAGAGCTAGTTTCCATACATTTTTTTTTTTCCCCTGGAGTATTGTTGGAAAATAAGGGTTTGTTCAAAAGGCTGATTTCGATGCTTATTTTAGGGCAGATTATTCGCCTACTCCACTCTAAAATAGGGGTCAAAAATGGCTGAAAGTAGGATGCCTCCCATTGACTACAATGTAAAATCAGCGTTGTCAGACGACGCTGATTTTACTTGAGTATTTTCGGCAATGAAGAAGTATAGGAGACAATAATCTGCCTCGGTCAGTCCGAGTCGTTTCCTCGTTAAAATTTTATGCTAGCAAGCGTGGAATTTTCAACAAGGAAACTGCGCTTTTTCAGCACTGACACTTTCCACACCAAAAAGACATCATATGAACTCACCCTTAGGCCATGTCCCCATGGCATGGGTTTTCGGACGGTTTTTCAGACGGTTTGCGGTTTTGCAGATCGTCTGAAAAAACTGCCGAAAATAAGTACAATGGGCTCCTATGGAACACCCGTGCAGCAGTCCCCACTACACAGGTTTTCTGCCCGGCAGTTTTTCCGCCAGCGGGCTGCCCGCAGAACTTTCTACATGCACATTCTTCCGTCCAGTTTTCGGACAGAATATGTGCATGTCAATGTGAAAGGGGATGGCTTTTCTCCGCTCATCGTGGAGAAAAGTCGTCGTCCCTGCGGCCGTGTGCACGGCACAAAAAACGGACAAATACCGGTCGGATAAACCGACCGGTATTTGTCCCTTGCCGTGGGGATGCACCCTTAGGGCGACATGTATGAATCTCGCCACGTCGGAGCGCACTTTTTCGAGCGCTCGAACGTGAAAGCTGCGCCTCATGTGTACTGTGTACTGTTGTAACAGTCGACCTAGAGCACATTTTGCACCATTCCATTATGTTTTTTTTAAGCTTCCCCTTCCCGCCTCCCCCTCCGGCTCTTTTGGGACCACTTTTCAACGGGGTCTCCCTGTCGGAGCTCCCAATTCGCCCTCATTTTGGGCGACCCCAAACCATACAGCCCCGGGTATTCAAAAGGGGGCCTTTTTCCCGCCCCAAAAAACGCCCAAACACCCCCCCAAACCCCCTTTTTGCAGGGCCCCTTCATGTTAGGCGCTTTCCGAAAATTGCGAAGTTTGCGCCTAAAAATCGCACCCCTGGGGGCCCGACGGGGGATTCGATGGGTGAGCCCCCTTTTTTTCCGCCAGAAAACAGGTGCAACTCCCGATCTTTAAATGTCCCCCTTAGTTTTCAAAAACCAACGGGGTCTTTTCGGGCAAGAAGCGGGTACACCCAATGGCGGGGTCAAGTTTCCCTTCTCAATAAAATCGTGACCGCTTTTTAAAACGGGATGAGGGCGGGAAACCCCTTTAACAGCATTTTATAAAAAGGTTTGAATATTACTTTTAGGGGAGACTTTGATTTGGGCAGAAAGAAAATTTTTTTTGGTGAATCTCCTTTTTTTAGGGTGGAAGTGGGGCCTACATCTAATCTACATTTCACCCCACCCATTACACACTAGAAACCCTTGGAGTGACTCAAAAAAGGTGCTATTGGGTTTTGTCACATTATTTTAAGAAGACTGCACCCCAAACAGCTACGAGGGACCCAATGGGCTAACAACCCCAAACCCAATAAGGTGCTCCCACACATGCTCAATTGGGTTCAAGCCTTGGAATTAGGGGTTAGGATAATACTTGAAGTCTCCTTCTTGCTCTTTCAACTAGTGTCGGACTTTTCTACCCAAAGTGACCTTTCATTTTTGTCTTCTGGAAGATCCCCTCGGGCCCCAGGGGAAAACCCAAACAGCTGTATGGGGGGAACGTTACCTGCAAGATTTGGGCTCAAAACCCAAAAACTTTTTAGATTCCCTTTCACATTATCCAGAGAATGATATGAAAGTATTCCCCAGACTATAATACTGCCACCATTTTGTTCTCTGATGCTTTTTGCCATTGCAAATCTATTTGATGAAGCAGAAAACAGGACTCATCGGAGAAGGCATACCGTTGCCAATCATCAAAGGTTCAATTCCCAAAAACTGCTTTAAAAAATAAGACCCTTTTTCTGCCAAAACAGCTTTGGGTTTGCAAGGACCATACCTTCGCGTTTCCCGAGCCCCTTCACATAGAAACTTTTTTGGAAAGTTTTGTTTTGACGTCGGTTCCACCCCCCTGGTTTTATTTTGGTGTAAGCTGCTTTCCCCTCCCAGCTGCCCCTTTCCCCCCCACATCAGTGACACGGGGGGTTTTAGGGCCCCCCGACAGGGGTACAAAACCCCTACTCCTGTAGGGGCCCAAGAAATAAGGGGCCCCCCCCTTCAAAGGGAGGCCCGCTTATTTCAAACAATGCAAAATA
The DNA here is from genome assembly GCA_025379985.1 of Phyllomedusa bahiana. NCBI lineage: Eukaryota > Metazoa > Chordata > Amphibia > Anura > Hylidae > Phyllomedusa > Phyllomedusa bahiana. The sequence continues at coordinate 58,663 of JAODAL010008722.1, read as the reverse complement.
GAGCAAACCCAGTTTCGCGCTCCCACAAGGGCCCCCCCGGTTGGGAGCCGGCGAGTGTCACGGGGCTGGGAGGGGGCCGGGCTCCCTGCACCCCTTGGGGCCCCCGCCTCCCCCCTAGAGAAAAATGATTGCAAACCCGGGCCCTCCAGTAGGGGGGGAGCGGGGGGGGGCCCCGCCGCTCCCGCTCAGCTGCGCTCCAGTGAAAAAATCTTCTACTTACATGATCCCTGCGGCGCCTGTAAACCGGGGCCGGGGCCCCCCCTCCTCGGTCTGGGGGGCGGGAAAGCGAATAACTTGAATCCGGGGAGGGCCCCCCCCCGGGCGGAGCCCTTTACAAATTCAAGTTTTTCCCATCCCGCCGCTTGGCACACATGCGGAGACAGAGAGAGGAGGCCCACCCGGCTACAGCGCACGCAGGATCAGTAAGAAAGATTTCCACTGGAGCACGGCTTACGGTCCTCCTCTCAGAGGTGTATTAGGGAAGGAGGAGGGGAACCTGCCGCCCGCCACCTACCACCAGCAGCCGCCGTGCCACCTACACTAGCAGCCGCCCCCGGCCACCTCTGCGCCTACCCTTGGGGGCGGCGAGTGATTTTGAGGCGGGCATGGCGCTTGTGGGGAGGTTGGGTTGCTGGGGCGGGGTTTGAGGGAGGGGGGGCCCAGATTTCTTGATGGGCCCTGAAATTTCTGTGCAGCCCGCGGGTTCGCAGTTCCACTATTATTCACAATGGGCCATTGCCATACAATACACTTTCCTAGCAGCACGCGAACAGTTACAAATGCGCAGCTTCAAAAACACCACCATGCCTGAAGCCAATAATCATCCTTTTTTTGCAACTCTGATAAATTGCCCCTTTAACCCATGACTGCAATGAGGGATATGTGTGCAGACAGCCTATCAGACACCGTATATTCCCACCAAGTCAGCTCACCACACGTGACTTCATTCATGAGCTACAACCTGCCATTGTTGAAGGTAGGTCACTATAACGTGACACAACAATCTAAATGTGTTGTAAATGTATTGGCAAATTTCCCAAGTGCTAAAGTAGCAGAGCCAGCCTGGAGTTGGCTATATTTCCTCCATAATAGTAGTAGCCATGGTGCTCCCACTATAGAGACAGTCTGTGATGGTGCCTCCATAACAAAGCTGGTTCGAAATAGATGAACAAAGACAAAGAAGAACGTAGTGGTGCAGTGACCATGACGCCTTCTTCTAGACTGTTCCAAGACATCTTCATTTTGAAAGAGCAAGTTTTGAAATGGGGTTTGATTGAGCGATCTACTAAGGGAAGTAGAACTGAGATCTCCCTGATCACAGACAGAGATGAGTGACATCACTTGTTTTATGGATTTGTGGAAGTGGGCAACCCATCAAAATGACCTCGTACCATCAGCCACGGAATTTAGAGCTTGTAACAGAAAATCAATCTGGACCAGCCAGGGAATCAATAGCAAAACTCACACCCTGCAACCAATATACCATATTGGTGGCATAAGTAATCCTGATCATGTATACATGTTTCCTGAGTCATTTTATTTATTAGGTTTTGGGATTGAGCAAGTATGGAAATGACTTTTGTCTCATTTTCCTCAGGCGATCATCGCTGAACATGAAATCCGCAATATTTCATGTGCCTCCCAGGATCCTGTAGACCTCTCTACATTTGCATATATCACAAAAGACTTGAAATCTAATCTCCATTATTGTCATGTTTTCACAGCTTTTGATGTGGTTAGTTTTCAGCTATTTTTATATAATAATATCTGTTATTCATACAATTTTGGGTAACTTAGTGGATAATGTTGTATTAATGTTGAGTTTGGTTTATGAATAACTAAGTTCCCAAGCTCTACAATAAGTTCCCAAGCTCCCTGTAATAAAGACAGCACATAGCCCAGAATTGTGTAACCTCAAAGTCTATGTAGGTTTGGAGACTTGCTTTAGAAAAGTAGAATCTCAACCACATATTGGGCACGCCACACAATTTTGGACTTACTTTGGTGGGAAAAAAAACAAATAGTGTTCTTATTCTGTCACCAGTGTATGTTAGAGAAGTCCCTGATGAGTGTGAGCAACAATCTCTGTGCAAGCGAATGGTAGATAGTGGACTCGCTATATTCAATCCCCTTTACCAGTTACATGTAGAGTTCCAATGAGGAAGATGCAACGGATGACACATAGAGGATGACATATAGAGGATGACAGATAGAGGTCAAAACCAGGGCCATTCCTAGGCTAAATTTCACTCAGGGCGAGGTGAAGAAATTTCGCCCCCCCCTCCCCAGCCCATGTAACATAATGTGCCATAATGAAACACAGTGCATCACCATCAACCAAAGCCAAAATATACAGAAAGCTTTACCACAATGTGCTACATTTTAAAATTACTAGATAATAGTCATAGAGTTACCAAATAACACTTGCTACACCAAAACCAGAATCCCAAGACCACTAAGACCACATATCACCAGCACACAGGGGACCGAAAAATACTACCACACCATGACCACAATCACCACATAGTGACCAAATACAGCAAACGTGACCACATATCACCAGAAACATAGTGACTGAATAATACAAACTGACCATTACTGAATACAAAACATTATACTACAACCAATATTACCAGCATACAGTGACCATACAGTAGTGGATACCAGGCTCTGCAGACATATAAATGATTACAGTAAAGTTATATCTAGTGACTCACAGGAGACGTCTCTGAAGAGTTGTTCTCTTTCTCTTCTTCTCTTTTCCATCTGTCCAGACGCCATGAGACTACTCCCCACTCTTCACTGTAAAATTTACAAAAAAAAATATCTTAAGACTCCTCACTTTATCAGCACTTTCCCAAACCCAAATTTCCCATTCTCCATACAAACTCCCCATCTATAGCATCTCATATGGTAGCCATGTAATAGCCCCTGTAGCCATGTAGTAGCCCCCCTCTAGCCAGGTAGTAGCCCCCTGTAGCCCTTTGATGCCCCCCCGTAGCCCGTTGATGCCCCTTGGTTAGCCATCGTTTTATGCCCCTGTTATCAGTAGATGCCCCTGTAGCCAGTGATGCCCCCTGTAGCCAATGATTCCCCAGTTGCCAGGAGATGCCCCTGTAGCCAGTGATGCCCCCTGTAGCCATACCCCCTGTAGCCAGTAAATCCCCCCGTAGCCAGGATGCCCCGAGCCAGTAAAATGCCCTCTGTAGCCAGTGATGCCCCTTTTAGCCAGTGATGCCCCCCTTGTAGCCAGAGATGCGCCCCCCTGCAACCAGTGTGCCCCCATGTAGCCAGTGATTACCCCTTGTAGCCAGTGATGCCCCCTTTGGAGCCAGTGATGCCCCCCTTGCAGCCAGTGATGCCCCTCTTATATTCAGTGATGCCCCCATTGTAGCCAGTGATGCCCCTCTTGTAGCCAGTTATGTCCCCCTTGTAGCCAGTGTGCCCCATTGTACAGTGTGCCCCCATGTAAACCCGGATTCCCCCCTTGTAGCCAGTGTGCCCCCTTGTAGCCAGTGTGCCCCCCTTGTAGCCAGTGTGCCCCCCCTTGTAGCCAGTGTGCCCCTCTTGTAGCCAGGATGCCCCCATTGTAGCCAGTGTGCCCTATTGTAGCCAGTTGCCCCCTTGTGGGCCCGGATGCCCCCATTGTAGCCAGGATGCCCCCATTGTAGCCAGTGATGCCCCCATTGTAGCCAGGATACCCCCTTGTAGCCAGGATGCCCCCCTGTAGCCAGTGTGCCCCCCCTTTTAGCCAGTGATGCCCCCTTGTAGCCCGGATGCCCCCTTGTAGCCAGGATGCCCCCATTTGTAGCCAGGATGCCCCCGTTTAGCCCGGATGCCCCCTTTTAACCAGGATGCCCCCTTGTAACCAAGGATGCCCCCTTTTGTGTTTTAACCAGGATGCCCCCCTTGTTGCAGTGTGGCCCCCTTGTAGCCAGTGTGCCCCCCTTGTAGCCAGTGTGCCCCTCTTGTAGCCCGGTTGCCCCCCTTGTAGCCAGTGGTCCCCTCTTGTAGCCAGGTTGCCCCCCTTGTAGCCAGTGTGCCCCCCTTGTAGCCAGGATGCCCCCCTTGTAGCCAGTGTGCCCGCATTGTTGCCAGTGGGCCCACCTTGTAGCCAGGATGCCCCACTTGTAGCCAGGAAGCCCCACTTGTAGCCAGGAAGCCCCCATTGTAGCCAGTGTGCCCACTTGTAGCCAGGATGCCCCCTTGTAGCCAGGATACCCCTTGTAACCAGGATGCCCCCCTTGTAGCCAGTGTGCCCCTTGTAGCCCGGATCCCCCTTGTAGCAGGATGCCCCCTTGGAGCCAGTGTGCCCCCCTTTTAGCCCGGATCCCCCCTTTAGCCAGGATGGGCCCCCCTTGTAGCCAGATGCCCCCTTGTAGCCGGTGCCCCCTTGTGGGGCCCGTGATGCCCCCCTTGTAGCCAGTGGCCCCCATTGTAGCCCGTGTGCCCCCCTTTTTAGCCAGGAGCCCCTTTTAGCCAGTGTCCCCCCTTGTAGCCAGTTGCCCCCTTGTAGCCCGTTGCCCCCCTTGTAGCCAGGTGCCCCATTGTAACCAGTGTGCCCCCCTTTTAGCCAGGTGCCCCCTTGTAGCCAGTGTGCCCCCCTTGTAGCCAGGTAGATGCCCCTTGTAGCCAGGATGCCCCCATTGTAGCCAGGATGCCCTCTTGCAGCCAGATGCCCCCTGTAGCCAGTGATGCCCCCTTGAGCCAGGAATGCCCCCACTGTAAGCCAGTGTCCCCCCTTGTAGCCAGGATGCCCCTTGTAGTCAGGTGCCCCCTTGAAGCCAGTGTGCCCCCCTTGTAATTCCCCGAGTGTGCCCCCCTTGTGCCAGTGATGCCCCTGTAAGTAATTTAAAATAACAAAATAGTACTCACCTCGGTCCGCGCTTCCTCCGGAGCTGCGAGCGGTGAAAGCAGCGTGACGTCATCAGCTGCTTACGCTGCACGCAGCTCCCAGGGATCTCCTCGGTGGCAGAGCTGCCAGCCGAGAAGATCGAGCGTCACAGGGGGCGTGGTGAAAGCTGTGCGCCCCCTGCGACGCTGTGTATGTATCGGCGCTCAGTGAGCGCCGATGCATACAGGGAGGAGGCAGGATGGGAAAATCCGTCCCGCCCTCCTTGTACCGGCAGCTGCTGGCTCTGCGCGACTGTTATAAAACAGTGGCCCCAAGAGTCAGGCCGTTCCTAGGGGCGGGCGGTCGCGGCGCCCCCCGCGGGTGAGTGGAGCTCGGCGCCCCGGGCGACCGCCCGCCTCGCCCACCCCTAGGAACGGCCCTGAAAACAAATTCTCTTCTCCAGTTCTTTGTAACATATGTCTGGTCAAAATGGAGATACAGCAGAAATGTGACAGGATGTGACCTCACAGAACAGGAGGAGTAACAGAAAGCAAAGACACCTAGACCACCAGGGAGGCTGTTGTTAACTTGTTCTCTGTCCTAGACCACCTGTGACTCTGGTATTGACCTTTTTTTTTGCAATAAACCACCAAAGATCCTGGAAGTAGCCCCTTATCTGCCATAGACTACAAGGCATGGTGAGACCAATCCCTTCACTGCCCTGGACCACCAGGCTTGCAAACAGTAACCCCTTCTCTGCCCTATGCCTTAGGGGTGTTAACATAAACCAGTTTACTACTCTAATTGACTGATTCTTTACAGAACTATTGATCAGCCACAAAGAGTTAGAGTAAAAATATTGCTTATGACACAAACAAACCCAAATATGGCTACAAAAAAAACCAGGACTTTAGGGCCCAGAAACCGGGTTTTTTTGTATAAAAATTACGGGAAAAAAGTAAAAAATTTTTAAAGCTTTTTTAAAGGGGTGGGGGTTTTCTGCAGACTATGCAAAAAAAACCTAGAAAGGTTTTTCTTTTTTAAAATTTTTTTAAAATTTATTTTTAAAAAAACAAAATTTCTCATGTTTTTTTTCTCTGTAAATTTTAAAGCATTTTTGGGGATCATCCTGAATTGGGACGGTTTTAAAGGTTGATACCACTTGCACTACAGGCCAAAAAAGGGAGGCCTTTTTCCTAAACCCTTTCCCAAAGGGGTTTTTGAAAAGCAACCCCAACCCAAAACCTACCCCAAAAACCTAGAGTCAGCTTCCCGAAAGGCAAGGTGGGGGGTTTTGGGTCCCGGGCAATATAACCCCTTAAAAACAAAAAATTTTTATGGGCCCAAAATTTGGAGATTTCCATGATTTGGCATGTTTGTCTAAAGTTCAATTTTGCACTTGTTTATGAATGTTATAAAACCCCTCACTTTTATTTTTAAATTATTATTATTATTATTATATTTATTTTTGGAGCCCCCTTGATTCCAGGGCGCTGTACTTTGAGGTGGTTACATAAATAACATTGGTAAAACCCCCAAATTACAAAGGGACAACAAGTGACTAACCCGGGTTTACGGGAGGGAGAGGGGGGCCCTGCCCGGGAGGGCTTACAGTCTACAGGGAAGGGGGGGAAAGACAGAAGGGGAGGGCTTGGTTGGGGTTGGCTTAAAACAATAGTGAAACCCCTTTAAAAACTATTAGCACGTTATTCTGCAGATTCGGGTAAAGTAACTGCTTTGTTACGGTTTTGCTCTTGGTGGGGGGCCCCGTCTTTTTCTTCTTGTTACTAAAAATTAAAAACCATTTCCCTCACATTCCCCAAATTTAGCCAGTGCTTTTATTAAGTAGTTCCCCAAGCGAAGGGCCCAGGTTTAAATCAAGAAGCAGCCAAGAAGAAAGGTTTCCCAAGAAAAAAAAAGCAGCATCACCCACTCATCGATAGGGGTCTTTTCCCAAAAAAAAATTCCCAAACTCCATGTTGTGAGGGCCTTTGGACGCGGAAGAATATGAAATGAACCCTTCCACCTTTAAAAAGCCAAGAGATGGCCCGCCCAGGCAAAATACCCGGGTTTGGGATCTTTAACGGTCTATCAGTTCTGGCGCGCCCAAACACAGCAGTGGAGGTGGCTTATATGCTTTGAAACCCGGGGCCCTTTTAGAATTAAAATAATTAAAACGTCCAGAAAACACCATGAAAACGCGCTTCACGGGTCGGGAAATGAGGGCCCAAAAAAAAGGGGGAGAACCCTAAACCCCAATATCTCAAAAAAAAAAAATAGCTTAGTTTGAAAAAAAAGTACAAAAAAGGGGACGGTAGAAGATTAAAAAAAGGGGGTTATTTGGAGAAAAAAACTAAAGTAAATTTAGAGGCTTAAGGGATGCAAATGGGCTGGAAAAAACAAGTAAAAAGGGGGGCTAAGGGACCCAAAAAATTAAAGGAACTGTAAATTTTCGGTGGAGGAACCCTGATGATTTGTGGTTTTTTTCACAACAAAGGCTTTGGAAAACTTGCCCAGGTTTAAATGTGATTTTTAATTTCTGAGTTTATATGAGATATTTACAAAAAGTGTTATTTTTGTACATTTCGAGAAGCTATTGGGTATGAAAAGGAAACAAAACCCCGAAATAAACATCAAGATTGGCAGGAAAATTGTTCTTTAAACAATAAAATTTGGGGGGTTTTGGCCTCCAAAATTCCCCAGGCCTAACCCAAACGAACACTTGGGGGTTTAGATTTTAAAAAAAAAGCTTTTATTTAAACCCAATCCAGTTTGCCCCCCCCCATTGGGAAAAATTTTGAAAAAACCCGGGGACCCAGTTTTCAGTTAATGCTTGAATCTGTCCAGAGGCCAAAAGGGAAATTCAGTCAAAATTTGAAAGCCAAAAGGGGATTTCAAAATATAAAAAAAAAAAAAAATTTTGGATTTTGGGAAAGCGAAACAGCCCAAATGCAGTTAAGGGGCAATAACCCTGGAAAATTTAAGCATGTGCTTACCCCAAGGGATAATTGCCTAAAAAATGTGGTAGCCTAAATTTAGACTTTGGGGGGTGTGAGTTTGGGGCCCTTTTAAAAGTCAAAAGTTCAAAACACTGTTACTCTTTGCTTTTCAGTGTACCATCATATCCTCCATTTTTAAGTATCTAACTGGTAAAAAAAAAAATAAAAAAGCCACACAAGGCTTCTATATGAGTTTAGAAAATCTAATGTGAAGTCATTTTGACTCTGCCTAATATTAAGTTTAACATTACCCATTTTCCCAATTTTACCAGGGGAAAGCCAAAGAAAATAAAATTTCCCACCTCTTTATCTAGCCAGTGCTCCCAACTTTATTGGGACCCCTTCAAAATGTACTACTCTCAAGGAACATGCCCTACCCTCCCCTCATAGAAATTTTAAACCCCTCCTTTTTTCCCAAAAATTTGTAAATTTTTTGGGCCTTTTTGGGGGCCCCTTTAAGAAGCCAAAATTGGGGCCACCTTACTGTAAAAGTGACATCTCAGATAAACAAAACATTTTCCCATAAAAAAATTAACATTTAAAGTAAGCCATTTTTAAAACCCCAAAAATCTAAATAAAAGTAGTTCATAAACAGAACTCACTTACCCAACCTTTGTCATATAAAAAGGAATCACAAGTTTAGATAATTACACCATAAACTGGCCCTTTTTGTGTCCCCAAATTTTAGAGGGGGGATACAGGGAAAGGAGCAAATGACAGTCCTACAGGGAAAATGTTTTTTTTCCCCCCAATTTAAATTTTAAAATTGGGCCCCCTTTTTCGGGGATTCCCCCCCCCGAAAAGGGGACCCCCCTAAAAGCCCCGGCAAACCCGCAATCACCCTAATACAAATATAATCAGTATGTGTTTCCACTGTTCAGTTTCTTCTGTGGGCAAATAAAGCAAGACACAACAAAGGAAAAAAAAATTTCAGGGAAAGTATGACTTCCCAAATGGGATGTATGCCCCCACCTTACCCCCAGTAAAATGGTTTAAATAGTGGCCAAACAAAAGCGATCCTCCCATTTTAAAGGGGGATCCCCAAAACTGGAAGTTCATAGGGGAAAAATCAGAATGCTGGCAAACACATAAAGGGTTTTTCATTGCTTTCCCCTTTTTTTCGAGAACCAATGAGGTGTATGTGTTTTTCCCAAACCCAAAATTTTCCCTTTTACTTGAGGATCTTTGGGAAAAGATAAGGGTTTTTTTTTCCCGGGGCGGCCCCATGTTTGAAAATCCTTCAAAGGAATGCCACACACTTCCCGGGACGACATTTTCCCGGTCTTGGCCAAAAAAACTTAAAAAACCCCTTTTCTTTATAGAAAGCACCAGAAGGGTAAGAAAAATAAGGGGCTCCCCCCTCCCAAATTTCCCCAGTGTCTGAAAATTATCATACGGATATTATATTAAATTTTTTTTATATATATTAAATAATATATAAATTTTAAAATAAAATAAAATATATAAAAAAAAATAAATAAAAAATAATATCCTAGTGTATAATTATCAGAACTCGAATTTGGAGGTTAGTCCTTAGCTTTTTTCCTTTGCTTTCTTTTTTTTTTTTTATCATTCCAAAGCGTTTTATTACAACAGAAATCATAACAATGCGTACAAAATTATAAAACAATAATGATACCAGATGGCTTGTTACAAAAGAAAGGCCAAACAACAACAGTGAATAAGTTATGATAATGCAGGACACAGCACCAAATAAACAGAAAATAATGTAGCAATATACAATGTCCTGAATCGTGGCCAACCGAAAATGCTATCATGTACTAATACAATGGTAGCAAGTGATACATAATCAAAAAACAACCAAGGAATTCAACAATGCCAACAACGTTCAAAGAGTAAAAGAACGAAAATAAAAGACCTAATATACGGCCTCTCACCGGAGGGTTGGACAGTCCCCCAAATTGAAGCATAGAGCTAAGTAGAGCTACGCCCGTCGCACCTGACAAACAAGACGGCAACCACACGATTGCACATACATCACCGACTCATGCATTCACACACGGAAAGAAGAGGGGAGGGGTGTGGGTTTGGTGGGGGGTAGGGAGCGGGTGGGGAGGTTAGGGAGGGATAGAGTCATGGCTCTTGTGGGGTGGGACGGGTCCCTCAACGCCGCACGGGCTTGGCGTGTTTTAGGGAGTTAAATGGCGGGAGAATCAATGAATTGCAGCCAGGCGGCTCATGTCCTGACCAATTGACCGAGCATGTCCCTCCCAGTGACAGGAAGCACCTCCATATGGTAAACAAGAGAGACCTCCATGAACCAGTCCTCAAAAGAGGGTGCTCTGACGATTTCCATCGCCTAGAATGCAACCGTCTTTCTGCCTGCAGCAAGTGGCCGGAGAAAGGGATTTTTATATGTGGAGGCTCCCATATCCACCATAAATAGAAGAGCTGCCGCAGGGTCCTTTGGTATAATAAATCCTGAAATTTCCCTAAAAGCAACGAATATTAAATTATTCCAAAAGTTGGACAAAAGACAGGGCATTCCCACCATATTTGGAGCATGGTTTCCCACAGAGGTTCCGCAACGCAACAAGACTCTGGGACTTGTGGGTACCATTTATTGAGCAAATGGGGGGGGACCCTGTACCATCAGGAGAGGATTTTGGAAGCCCGCTCCTGGGCCTTCGTTGCAACGGTAGCTTTGTGGGTAAGACTAAAGGCATTTTTGTGCCATTGTGAGGGAAGGAACGGCTGACCTAGTCTTTCTCCAGGCTGCACAATAGGAGGGGGAGTCCAGTTGGTCCTTTAAGCGGAGAGAGTTTCCCGATAAAGCGCGGCAACAGAGTGATGGTGGGGGGAGTAGTCTCAAGGCACATACTGCTCGAAACCGGGTGAGGGTTCTTTGGGCGTTAAATGTATTGCCCAAAGAGGAATAAAATGCTGTAGCTGGATGAATTGTGGAGGGCCGAAAGGCCTTGTGCACTGGTCCAGCCATCAGTCCTGCAGTGGGACATAGCCTGCTCCCCCCATCACTTGGCCAAGCGTAGGGGGACCAACCTAAGAGCCTCCAAAGAACGGCATGGAGCCCAGACCCGCGTGAATGACGGGTTATCGAAAGTGGCATGGAGAGGTCCCAACCTTCAATCAAAATCTGGTATGTTTTTTTATGTGAGCAAACAGAGGTTAAAAGTAATGCGTGACCGAGTATGAGAAATGGTACCTGGCTCTTAGGGCAGGGGACCAGACCCAAGGGAGCGATGCCAAGAGAGACAGGGAGTGACACCTCGTGCTATTCCTTCGTGTCCATATCTTTTTATCATCCTGGCACACCATATCCAGTAAACCGCGCGTACGCCGAACGCTAAGTAATAGATTCCTGCATCCGGAAGTTCCATCCAACTTACAGCTTTAAGTCTGGTTAGTACTAAAAAGAAGAAAGTCCTGGGGCGGGAGAAGGCCAAACAAATGAAGTAAAGAAGCGCTGGTAAGCACGACGCCAAAAGGAGTTTAGGGAAAGAAATGGGGGATTGTCTGCAACAAGTAAAGTATAACGGGGTAAGATGACATCTTTAAAATGTTAACTCTACAAACCAGGAAAAACATGCACTGGTCCATAGGGTGAGATCCTGAGTAATTCGTCTGAGAGCTGACTCGAAGTAAGGAGAAAATATTTGATAAGGCAGTCGTCCGGATGATAATCCAAGATAGGTTAGTCCCCTCTAAGATGCCAATGAAAGATAACTAGATTTAAGCTGGTTGAGGACGGGAGAGGGCAGGCCCACACTCAATGCCTCAGACTTGGACGTATTTATTAAATTGGACCAAGTGCCGAAGTCCTGCAGTGTTGATATCAGGGGTGAGAGTGACTCGACTGGGTGAGGTAAGTCCACCAGGAGGGCATCGGCAGAAGGACCGAGTGCTCGGTCCCCTGCAATGATGATTCTCGTTATGCTTTGGTTATTACGTATCGCAGATAGGAGATTCTCCATCACCAGGATGTACAAAAGCGGAGATAGTGGGCATCCCTGCCGCGTACCGTTAGTTATGGCAAAACTCTTCTGGTGCTTTCTATAAAGAAAATGGTCTTTAAGTCTTCTGCCAAGACCTGTTAACGCCGTGCCGGAAGTGTGTGCATTCCACTGTGGAACGCACGCCGTGCAGAAGGATATTTCACATGTGCCGCACTGGAAGAAAACCTCGATCAGCTTCCAAAGATCCTCATAGTCCACAGGAACTTTGGTTGGGAAACACTGATCTAAGACATACACCCTAGTCGGTTCTCGAATGAAAGGGAAGAACGCAATGAACCGAATACCTCAGTTTCTAGATTTAGTTGGCTGTGGTGTCTGCGTCCAAGATGGCAAATAAATAGTTAGAGCCTCATATATCAAAGCTGACTTCACCTGTGTTAATTGGAATTCTTCTATTCTACAGATAGACCAGCCTGATCAAAAGACTCTCGCCAATCTGCCTTGGATCGTTGAACCAGGGCAAGAAAAAAGGGGGATTAGCACCAAGTACGAAACCACAATATTCTAATACTGACTCGTCCCATCTACTTGGTGTGCCTTCGTACACTCTCCTACATGAGTCCATCACTCAAGCCTCGGTCGCCTCTTTACTACAGAAGAAACAGTTGTCGACACGGACTATACTGCAGCAAGGGATGATTCTTTTCACTAACAACACAATACTGCCAAGAAAAGGAATCCTCTATTTTTGATGATTTTTTCTTGTAATCTCTATCACAGTGTTCCTTTTTTTTCGTTTTACCTCTGGATTTTATCAGAAAAGAGAAATCTTCATGTAAATTTAGTTCTAATTCTTTCATTATGCAGTTGATTGTGGCAGTAATATAATCAATGACCTCTCGAAGCCGTAGTTGAACCAAGAAAAAAATATGTTGAGCTATTGCAAAAAAATATAAAAACAATAAAAAAACAATAATAATATGAATAATTATAATGGAACTTTAAGAGCTGCCAAGAAATCGAGTACTTTATATGCACAAGTGCATCTTTATATCTGATTATTATATGTGATTTCATTACAGAAATAATATTCAAGATTTCGAAGGAACTGGGTTTGCTTCAATGTAAAGAGTACTTTGTATAATATTTTATAGGCTATTGAAGTTGAAGCCTTGTTACTAAATTGTAAAAAAAAATTCTATTACTGTATCCATAAGGAATATAAAAATGTCAGTAAAATGACACAAAAAGATCCTAGATCTCATGACTTTTTTTATAGCTATGATCTACTGCTATCTAAACCGCATTAGACCATTGTTTTACTACTATATCTGGATGTTTGTATACGTTTGCTACTAAAACCGAGTGAATGTATGTTTATACAGCGTATACCGAGTGTCCGCGTTCTTTCATAAATACATGTAATCATTGGTATCATAGATTTATATTTAAGTTTTAAGTAAGGGTTTAATAGTTCAATGACTACAACAGAGGCAGCTGTTTTAGGTGGTTTCATTCATAAGACAACAAATCTACAAATAAAAACCAGAATTTCTCATGTAATATCCATTGTTGCCCCCTCCCTCATGAAATAATGCTCTTAAAAGGTTCCTTTTTCAGTTATTTTTTTTTATCTGAATACTACAGCAGACTGAGATAGTGAATGAGGGGATTTGGGTTGCTAGGCATATGCTGTGTCCAATTTCTGGTTTGCACTATATCAACCATAAGGGCCGACAATGTATGGAAGTACTGAAATCATAATATTCTCTGTCTTTTACTGCCATATTAATCAGATTTTTTGCAATAAAAAGTATACAATAAAGTACAATATGGAGCTTACATGTTTCAATGGCATTTAATGGTAACAGATACTCACAAGTGGTCAAACCCCTTCAGCCGAACGCCTGAAACGCAGTTAAGGCCCAGAACATTTATTTTTTTTAGTTTTTTGCCTCCTTGCTTCAACGATGTAACTTTTTTAATTTTTTCAATGAACGCGTTGTTTGAGGCCTGTTTTATTCGAGACAGTTGTACTTTATGGGAGGAAATAGTTTTAATGTTCACTTATAAATACTTGCAGATTTTTTTTTACATTTTTTTTAAAAAATGTTTTTTTTTTTTTTTTAACACCATACCACATTTTCACACTTAATAACATGTTCATTCATTCTAACGGTATTACGTCGTGGGATACCTAATGTGAGTAGTTTTTTTACTCTGTGTAATGTATGCACAATTATATTTTATTAAATATAAACTTTTATTTTATTATTTATTTTTTTATTCCTTTCTACACTTTTTATGTTTTTTACTTTTTTTTTTTTAAATCCCCTGAAGGGAGAACTGTGTTACTTTTTTTTATTTTTTACTCTTATTAATGTATTAGCATATTCATATGCTAACAACATTATAATCTTGTCAGTCTTACACAGCAGTGATCAGGAACAGCACACAGTCTGTCCCTGATCGCTGTGCTTCTTACATAGACACACCCTGGCTACTCTAGGTCACATAGGCTGACTGGGCCACCGATCCCCGGGCTTCAGTCCGTCAACCGGGTGTATCCAATCACCCGACAGAGCAGGAAACCCTTTGATTGCGCGCGGTGATGAACTGCGGAAATCAAAAAGGGTTAAAGCACGCGGGGAGCGGAGGTTTCCTCCTCCCCCACACCCCGTGCTTGCCGGAGCTGTGCTTGGAGCAGGGTGGTAGACAGTCCCGAAACCTCAACCTACGCGGCGCCGGGCCCACAAACTCCGATGTTTGCAGGCGACCCAAAAACCCACTGAAGACCGAACGACACTGAAATGCCCCAGACTCCAAAGCACGGTGGGCAGTCGTTAAGTAGTTAAAGGAATCCTGTCATACTGAAAATGTTATCTGATTGCTGGTAGCAAGTTAAAGAGCAGAAAAGATTCAGTATTTTATTCAGTTAAATCCCTGCTTATTCTGGGTTAAGGAGTCCAGTGGGTGGTTCTATTAGTCATCGACAGGTATCTCTGTATGTACATTCATACAAGAAAGGTTGTCAATCACTGATAACACCGCCCACTGGACTCCTTATAGGGGTTGTCTCATCTCACTGTTTCATAGAGCAATGCAGCATTATTTCATTCATGTATCCTGTCACTTCCTGGTCAAGCTGTCTGTAATTAGCATATGACTCCATGTATCAGAATTTCTGCTAATCAGATAAACAATCTCCTTCTCTGAGGTCCAGAGGATCTTGAGAGCTAAAGTAAACAGTAGTAATTAGTGTCTTTTGTCTGAAAGATCAGATAACACACAAGCTCTAAGGCTGCCCACAGTTCTGTGCCATGATCTGTGTGGTATATTTACTATTTTGCCATAGGCAAAACTTAAACTCTATCAGTTCTCTATCTATTAAACACTAAAACGTAACTTTTATATATCTAACTCTTAACCTCTATAACACACTGATTTAAAAAACCTGATCTCTATCCCATCCATTTAACCCTTTTTGCTTTGAGCGAGGGAAAAACCTCCTCCCTTTCTCTCATCAATTTCTGGTGGAACCCCACCTACTAACAGGGGAGCCTTATCTCTATAGCAAAGTACTAGCATCAGTAATGGGATCCCAAGCCAACTACTTGGCAGTCGTCCCTAATCTCATAACACAGAACAAATAAGGGCCCCCTTGTGACAACCAAGCCTGCAGCAGTGACACCTGTAGACAGATTGAAGATCACAATTTAAAACGTCATGAAATTGTGATCCTCTCACCTCTGTCTACAAGTGGCACCTGCTGCAAACAGGTGGTCACAAGGGGCCTTTATTTTTCGTGTGTCAATGAGATTAGGGGAACGACTGGCCCAAGTAGTTGGCTTGGGATCCCTTACTGAAGCTAGTACTTTGCTATAGAAATTAGGGCTCTCCTGTTCATCGATGGGGTTCCACCATACTTGATGTAAAAGGGAGTTATTCCCTCTTTTTCCCCCAGAAGCAAAAAGGGGAAATGGATGAGGATAGAGATCAGTTTTTTACATAGTGAGTATAGAGGTTAAGAGTTAGATATAATAAAATTACGTTTTAGTGTTTAATAGATAAGAGAACTGATAGAGTTTAATTTGCCTATGGCAAAATAGAAATAATAGTGATCAAAAAGTCACTCCTATTGTTCCTCTTAGTGAGATTCCCAAATTTTTGGAGATTATATGAATCTGTGTGGTGACATCCTCCCTGCTATCAGATAAGACAAACAGCAGTGGAGAACAAATAAACAGGTCAGTCACTAGAGAAACCAGAAAGCCCCCAGAAGAGGATAAAATCATTTGTAGCTCCTCAACAAACAAAAATGAACAAAGCCATATATCTGGCAAACATCTTCATTTAGTGTTCCCTACATGTTAAAAGCTAATCTTTGTAGTGAGACAACCCCTTTAACCTAGAGTAACAAGGATTAAAATGAATAAAAGTTCTACTGAATCTTTCCCCACAGAACTAGATATCAATCTGCTCAGCAACTCCTGCTCTACGACATGCTGCCAGCAGATTAGATAGCATTTTCAATATGACAGGTTCCCTTTAAGTATACACATTGCCTTCAGGCAGCAATGATATTAGTATTTTTGGGAAATTGTGTCACAAGTACTGTGTTCCAGTTGACAGCTTTTTTTCTCTAGCAGTCGGGACCTAAAATGTGAATAGTAAACCAAGGTTTCCAGACCATCGTGACCTGGCCAACCAGGGAGTATGGCAGCCATCTGGACTTATTCTCAGGGCTCATATACACTGCAGAGATTTAGTCCGTGTAGCCTCATACAGACTCCCTGTGTATAGATATATTCCATGCAGCATGACAGAATTTTTTTACAGTTGGATTTATTTGAAATCTTTCAAAAAATAACCCTATATTCCTTTGTATGAATTTAAAAGGGTTTTGCCCAAAATGGGTATTTAATCACTTATATGTGAATAAAAAAAGTGAAGCCTCCGAGAGCTGCAGCCTGACTTAGATGCCCTTAGTTTCCTGACTGTTTACATTAGCTACGACCAGGCGCTGATCTGGCAAGCTCCTGGCCGCGCTGGCGTTGTTTGCACTTCTTATCTGATGGCAGGTCACAGGAATGAGCTTTGAAGGGAGGGGGAGAAAAAAACAGTGTTACTGGGAATCTGCACTAGCTTTGTTTCTGTCAGAGGCTGTGTCTGCTGTATAGAGAATCCGCTGGTTGTAATATAATTATTTGAGTAAACATGCAGATGCTCCCTGCTCAGCCCCTCCCCCTATCTGTAGTCAGTGAAAGCTGCCTGCTCAGAGCTTATCTTTACTCCTGAGCAGATAAGAAGGAAAAAAAAAAACCTATAGCTTGTGCACAATACAGTTATCCCCTGTGGATTAGCCAAACAATGTTTCCTCAACTACAGAGACTGAATATCAGCCTCAGGAGCGTGCATGGGAGGTGGAGCGATGACATCACAGAGGAGGCACTTGTTTTTTTTTTAAAACACAGAAACACAACGCCCCTTTTTTTCAAGCCTCAAGAGGGGAGTATCAGCCTGTTAGGTGAGGAAATCATTTCTTGGCAAAACCCCTTTAAAGATTTATACAGGAAGATTAAGGGTATGTATTTGTGGGGCGTACATTGGGGCTTAATAGCGCGGCAGTGCGCCCTAAGTACGTCCACCAATATGGTACAATCATAGCACTCAATGAGTGCTATGATATCACGCCGTATTCTCCGGCGCACGGTACGCGCCTGTAAAAAGAACGTCACTTTTTTTCGGGAGAGTATGCGTTGGGGAAAGGGAAAGTATAGGAGGCTGGGCCACAGCGCTGTTGAAAGTACGCACGTCATTTCAACAGCAGGTGTATAGTGGCGCGCACAGGTACGTATATGATATGGGAATATTCTGTAATAACTCCTGTTAATATGAAGTAATCTGATCCAAGAAAAATGCTCTCCATACCTTGCTGTATGTGTAATCGATTGCATTACATGCAATGCTGGAAGTGATCTCCGTTTTCTGCCAGACACATTTCAATGCGGTGCTCCATGTTCCTGAACGTATCAGAAGTATATTGGGGGCATAATAGCAATTCCACGTTGGTGATTCCTTCACAAACGCCTGTAACCTGTAACAGCATGTGACTCTTTTCTCCATATCACTCGATTTGAGTGACACGATACACGACAATTTTGTCCTTTTTGCAGCTCTTTGACATGTTGGATAAGATCTCCCAGTCTCCTGTGCTCACCGAGGTTTTGTAGGTAACTGCTCCAGATGATTTTGCACGTCATTGATTGTGTCCCGTGACATTTTCGAACGTTCTTCCTCATGAGAAGGGATCAGTGGTCCTGTCGTTCCTAGATTCCATACCATCTTCTGAATGACACTCTTTGAGTCATGAACACCACATTTCTTCCAAAATTCACTCTGACAAACGAATTGTTGACCCGGGTCGCACCACGAAGTCGTGTTGCTCAATAGTGTACACCACCATTGTGATGAGAAAAGAGTGACTAATTAGGTACGGGTAATGGGGTACGGGGTATGAACCTAGAAGTAACAAATGGAAGTTAAGTGTGTTGATGACTGTCTGGCCCCTACCTCATTGTTCTGAATTGGGGGCATCCCAGCTTCTTCTAAGCTCCATGTACTGAGGAGCACATTGCTTGATGTTTTGTTGAGATTGCTTCGTCCTAGCGAGAGATATTACAAAGTATTCGGGGCCTCTTTTGAGTCAATCTCACTATACAAAGATAAACAAACCAATTAGTAGTCCAAGATTGCTCCACAGGCTGAGCCCTTTCAAATTAAGGCCCCCTTTCATATTGAAAACCACTCTCCTAAAACATGATAGAACATAACAGAAAAGCACTAGAGAAAATGGTATGAAAGTTTCACATTTTATTATAGCCATATTAAAATTAGCTTAGAAAATAGAATATAGAATGAGTACAAAGAAGATCCAATGCATCATAGATCTAACATAGGTCACATTGGAATGTACATATGATGTAATTATAATAAAGGGAACATTGGGATTAATATATCTGATAAGTTATCCTCAGCCGTATTGTACCATGCATCATAAATGAATATTATTAAGGTCAAACCTCAAGGCTGAAGAAAATTTACTCATTAAAAAATTGTTATTAGATAGCCCAATGAGCCTTACCAGTGAGTCACTATGTAGATCTTTCGCCCCAAATTTGATACTTTTATACCATTTACTCTCTAGTGCTTTTCTGTTATGTTCTATACAAAGATAAAGTAGATGGATCACACACCTCTATGGAAGCCTTATCGTGGTCTCATACAATGGGCTGTGTGCATGAACAATAAATCCAACTAAAAAGATATTCATCAAATAATGTGAAACAGTCCCAAATGGGAATTTCACTGACAGCTCAAAGCATATGAATTCAAAACATTGTGGAAGAGTAGTAGGAAAATAGAACAAAGTTTACATTTCTCTGCTGTGATGAAAGTCGGAAGGTTTCCATATTCATTCAATTGTCACCTAATCCTGCCGAAGCAGGCGGCTTTGGCCAATTATTATCTGCATGGGCAACAAAAGAGTCATATCACTAGACCAGATATGAAGTAGGCTTTATGACTTTTCATATCTGTTGTGGGTCAACACGACTTGCAAGTGGCTGCAAGTTCCAAAACTTTGGAGACCTTTGGATGAATGGATGTCAAAAGTTAAAGGAACTTTTCAGAATAGAAGACTTTCTATCATTCATAAGGTACAACCTTTGGATCTTTGTAGGCCTTTAATTTGGATCACCTCATTTGGCTTATTATAGAGGTTCTCACTGCTTAAAGATCTATATGTTTGGCTGAAAGGTAACTATAATATAAACCTCTTTTTCCCCAAAAGTCTTTGGTGAAGTCTTTCATATCATAGACCTTTGGCATTAAGCTCCATCAGATGGATTTAGCCATAAATGGGGCCCCATGATATTAAAGGGGTTGTCTCACTACATGGATTCATCTTACCTCAGTCCTGTTTTGTTCAGTACATTTTTGAATTCAGGGGCTTGTTTAGTAGCTTTACTGGCTTCTACTGACCTGCATGACGAGCTGCTGAGGACACCAGGTCTGAAGCTATAGGGACCAGCGGTGGCAGCCTATCAGGAGAGATCGAACAGGTCTGTAGCTATAGTGACCTGAGGAGCTGATGCAGCCCATACAAGAGGGGATATCTAGGAATACGTAGGAAACTGTTAATGAACATATATTACAAGGTGCCTTGTTTCTGCAAAATCTTTAACATAAAAAGCAATCCTTGTAGTGAAACAACCCCTTTAAAAATGTTTTGTATCTGCTTCCGGGATTCTGCTCAAACACAAATTCAATTACAAATTATAGAAAAATTTGTGCAGTATTCTGCTCTTTTTTTTATGTCAAAATGATGTACTGTGACTAAGAACATCAGTATTTGAAACGCGTAAGTGCTTTCTTCATTTTTGCTTGTCATGATGCCCCTGGATTTAGCACAATTAAGGCTTTCACATTTTATATGGAACTTCATCCTGCTGGATATCTTAAACATACAACACTTTATTGAGGAAATATTGCATGCAAAATTCTACAGCTGCTAATAAGTAGTTCGATAATCTAACTATATATTCTCCTATATACACAATTGCTTCAAGATCCCGAAGTATAGATTGCTTACTAGCATTTTAATTAGTAGAATATAGCTCCCTTTTCAATAGTACCTACTCGCTGTTTCTGTAGAACCTCTTAAAATGCTATGTAAGGCAACTTGCTGACCATAGATATAAGACCAACTTAGGCGCACTTTACATTGGACTTGTTGCTCTCCCTATGCCTTTACTTCATAGGTGGTAATAAAGTGACTTGCTAACTATAGATGTATGACTAGCTTGGACACTCATAGTATACATCTATACATTTTCCCTGTCTTAACACACACTAAGGAAGTGACTTGCTGAATCAATAAAGTTCTATCTCGAGCACTAACCTGCATTAAAGGGGTTGTCTCATCTCACTATTTCATAGAGCAAAGCAGTATTATTTCATTCATGCATCCTGTCACTTCCTGGTCAAGCTGTCTGTAATTGGCATTTGAGCTCCAGGTATTCAGACTTTTGTCCAGAGAAGCTTCAAAGCTTAAGTAAACAGTAGTAATTTGTGTCTTTTGTCTGAGAGATCAGATAACACACAAGCTCTCAGGCTGCCAGCAATTCTGTGCAGTGACCTGTGTGATGACCTCATCTCTGCTATCAGATAAGATAAACAGCAGGGAAGAACAAGCAAACATGTCGGTAACTGGAGAAACCTGAAAGTTCTCAGGAGGTGATAAAATCATTTGTAGCTCCTCAACAACAAAAAATGAACAAAGCAATATATTTGGAAAACGTCTTAATTTAGTGTTCCCTACATGTTGAAAGCTAATCTTTGTATTGAGACAACCCCTTTAATGCTAAATACTGAAAACTGAGCTAAAGGAAAATCTCTGCAGCGATTCTTAATAGGACAGACAAGGTACGCTCAAATTAAAGACCCTGACCACCCTGATATGTTTCGCTACTAACTGGCGTCATCAGGGGAAAGCGTTTTGGCCTAACACCATGACAGAAACCCTACAGATCCCATTGTAGTCAGTAGGGTTCTTTGGGTTCCGTTGGTGTTTGCCATTAAACAGATCTGGTTCCATCACTGGGGACTCCTATGGAACCTCCCATACAAATCTGAATCAGGCCTCATAGTTAACACTACATTCTGACTGTAGTGTCTACAATCAAATATGAGAAGAGTGAAGAAATCAGGCGATACCTTTTTTGAGGCTAACTGGGTATATTTGATGGTGAGCTTTCGAGAGTACTAGCTCTCTTCTTCAGACATGGTGTTATACACCATGTCTGAAGAAGAGAGCTAGTACTCTCGAAAGCTCACCATTAAATATACTCAGCCTAAAAAAAGGTATCACCTGATTTCTTCACTCTTCTACTACTTTCTATGGCAAACACGGTACAACATTATACTACTAGCAATCAAATATGAAAAATACACGTGGGACAATGCAAATAGACACATTTAGAAAATAAATTAGGAACAATTTTTTTCATAATTTATTGTGGAAAATGTCTTTTATGTCTATTTCTTGCCTGATTGCAAAAAAGATTTTGTTCCATCTACGTTCAGCTCAAGGTTGGGTTCACATGACCGGTCACGATGGGCCATGTGGCAAAACCACACAAGAATTTCTGCAGTACACATCATTCACTTCATTAGTACTTGAGACAAAACAGCAGAAACTTTAAGTAAACCAAGTATAATTTTGCTATGTAGTTCTTGGCTGTGTGGTACACTACTGCTCACGACCACCGCATGTGTACCCAGTTGTACAGGAACAATTTAAGGTTGACTCACAGGTAAATTTTAACTAGCTTAGAGAATAATTAGATTAAATGGGCGACATGTATGATCGGGTTTTTCACCCTTTTCTGGCATAAAGTGCACGTAAGTGAGCCGGCTGCAATGTCTAATGCGCCTAATGAATGTGTTAGGAACATTGTTCGTAAGACTCAACACTTTCTAATGTGCCTCACATGAGGGGCATTCTGGGGGCGTTCTTGGGGCGTCGCACCACAATCGTAATATTAGACACATATATGAATGTGGTTCGGCAAAACTAGGCGCATTACTGCTCGAACGGGCAGAGCTATTTCAGTGTGGTCTGCCTGAGCCTGAGGAGTCGAAGTGGAGCTAGATTTGCCATTAGGGCAAAAAATTTAAACCAGTACAATAATAAAAAGTAATTTCTGATAATTATCAAACTATATAAAATAAAATTATTTAAATTTAATACAAAATGTTATTACCGTATATACTCGAGTATAAGCCGAGGCACCTACTTTTGCCACAAAATCCGGGAAAGCTTATTGATTATAAGCCTAGGGTGGAAAATGCAGCGGCTACTGGTGAACTTTAAAAATAAAAATAGATACCAATAAAATTACATAGGCAGTTTAATGTCCCCCATAGGCAGATATAGGCTGGTATAAGCAGTTTAATGTCCACCATAGGCAGATATAGGCTGGTATAAGCAGTTTAATGTCCACCATAGGCAGATATAGGCTGGTATAGGCAGTTTAATGTCCCCCATAGGCAGATATAGGCTGGTATAGGCAGTTTAATGTCCCCCATAGGCAGATACAGGCAGCTATATGTCCCCCATAGGCAGGTTATAGGCAGGTATAGGTCATTATAGGCAGGTATAGGTCCTCATAGGCAGGTTATAAGCAGGTAATTGCCCCCATAGGCAGGTATAGGTCGTTATAGGCAGGTATAGGTCCCCCCTAGGCAGGTTATAGGCAGGTATAGGTAGTTATAGGCAGGTATAGGTCCCCCTAGGCAGGCTATAGGCATGGTATAGGTCCCCCTAGGCAGGCTATAGGCGGGGTATAGGCATGTATAGGTCCCTCTAGGCAGGCTATAGGCAGGTATAGGTCCCCTAGGCAGGTATAGGTCGTTATAGACAGGTATAGGTCCCCTAGGCAGGCTATAGGCAGGGTATAGGTCCCCTAGGCAGGATATA
The DNA here is from genome assembly GCA_025379985.1 of Phyllomedusa bahiana. Taxonomy (NCBI): domain Eukaryota; kingdom Metazoa; phylum Chordata; class Amphibia; order Anura; family Hylidae; genus Phyllomedusa; species Phyllomedusa bahiana. The sequence continues at coordinate 35,353 of JAODAL010008722.1, read as the reverse complement.
GGCAGGGTATAGGCAGGTATAGGTCCTCTAGGCAGGCTATAGGCAGGGTATAGGCAGGGTATAGGTCCTCTAGGCAGGCTATAGGCAGGGTATAGGCAGGTATAGGTTCTCTAGGCAAGTATAGGCAGGGTATAGGCAGATATAGGTCCTCTAGGCAAGTATGGCCAGGGTATAGGCAGGTATAGGTCCTCTAGGCAGGCTATAGGCAGGCATAGACAGGGTTTAAAAAAAACCCAAAAAAACCCCACTTACCTGCGGCCGCCCGGAGTCCACTGCGGAGCAGGGAGCGCTCGCTCTCTGCACCGCAGTGGTATCTCTTCTCCTGCATGCGCTCCGGAGGAGTCGCATGCAGGGCAAGAGATAGCTGACAGCGCACGGGCCACGGCAGCGCCCGGACGCTGTCAGCTGTACTCGGCATTCAGCTATATGCGCTCCCTGAGGAGTCGCATATAACTGAAGCGTCCCTGTCGGCGCACGGGCCATGGCAGCCCCCGAGCGCCGACAGTGACTCGAGTATAAGCCGAGGGGGGATTTTTCAACACATTTTTTGCGCTGAAAAACTCGGCTTATACTTGAGTATATACGGTACATAAAAATATATAACATCCCAAAAATATAAAAATATCCCCTATAAAATGTATTTAGAATTAATAGAATCTAAAACTAGTTTTACATTAGATAAACCACTGATGTTGTTGCTCAGATTTTAACATTTTTAATTTTTACTGCATTAAATGTGAAATTTATTTTTGCTGCTCTCACCCTTTATTCTACATACAGCAAGAGCCAGCACAGTACAGGTCTGGCTGGGACCTGTGGTCCACCAAGCAAGATCACTACCATAGTTTCTATTCACTGACATGCAATTCTAATGACTTTTCTTTTATTTCCAGCCTATCTATAGTCTTTATATATGTTTGGCGCATTACTTATGTGTCTAAGTTCCGTAATGCGCCTAACACACAGACGAGGCTACTACGCCGCAAAATAACTGGGGCGAGATTTACTGAAAGAGGCCCTGGATATTCTGTAACACCTCTCTCTAGGACAAAGCAATCGTGCAATGTGCTCCTTAGTATAAGGAGCCTCGAATAAGCAAACTCCCCCACATCAGAGAAATGAGGTAGGTTTCAGACAGCTATTGTGATGTTTAAGGAGTTCTCACTGCAAAGCTTAGCTTTCATTAGGTAGGGACAGGTCATTTAAGACTTTATTCATATATATATATATATATATATTTGTTTTTTTTGCTTTGTTGAGGAAATAAGAGATCTTTTATCTGCTTGGAGTGTACCTATGTTCTCACATGCAGGTGCATGTGAGAATATAGCCGTCTTCATTCCAATTGATGAGCTAACAGTGCTGCAACTGGCTAATTACTTCATTAAACTTTTCTGAACCAAAATCTTGGCAGGATGCTCATTTTATTGGTAGCAATAATACAAACTTATTGTTCGAATTGTTTATGTTCACAGTGAAAAAAACATGGCTAATTTTTTTTTTCACAAAAACAGCTGCATGCTTTCGTAAATAGAACTGTGCTGCAATGCCAAACATGACCTGTGGACAGGGTTGGCGCTGTTTCCTGGATAAAACATAAATGTTTCTCTAAACCTGGGTAATCTCTTAATATTCCTTTTTTTTTCTACAGATTTTCTAATTAAAAAATTAAATGTTCCCCTAACACTAGTAAATCAAAGCTAGCTACGTAGCATGAAGAGTTAGAGTGGTACATCCAAAACAGGTTTTTGTGTAACAACGTTCTGCACCCTTGTAAAAACATATGCAGCTACTGCAAAACACATAGGGCGACATGTATGAACGGGGCTGTGGCATTTTTTGTTGTATGCTGCGCCAAAAAACTCTTGTAGCTCTGTTGTAAAGATGTATGAACAATCGTACACCAAAACTTGTGCCAGGCACGGCACTTTTGAATGCACCAAAGCTATGCAATGAAAATATGCAAGGCATGCCACACGCTAGATTTATGAGAGCACATACGACAGGTACATAGATACTGTCGCTGTCTACACTCCTCTATATCAATATAGAACTGTCAGCACCAAGTTTCATTCATGTTACCCAATATGACTTGGCATGTCATCAGATGATTAGTGCTGGTGTAGGCAGGGTTGGCCTTAGGTTGGATGGTGCCCTGTCCATAAGCTTTTATTGACACCATACCCGTATGATGTACCTTACAGTGCCAAAAAGTACAGTAACACAGTGCTTAAATAACACTGCCCGAACAACAAACTAGTTAAAACAGCCCCATGCTGTGGATCCCTACTTTCAAGAAATAAGCATTGGTTTAGTTGCCTAAGCCACCAGGACCACACCCCCAATGCCAGCTATGGGTGCAGGACCAAAATACAGCGCTCCCTTAAGTCACAATGACATTAGGATACAATATTTTCGACATACAACGGTATGTCCTCAGACAGTGTATGTTGAGTATGGTTTTAACATACAATATCCCTGACACTGACTCAGCCAATTATCATGAACATTTTAGATGTAAAACCATCTGCATTACTGAGGTGCATGCAGTACTTGGGGGTCTAGTAGCGCCACTCTACAGTACAGTGAAGTACTACATTTCCTGTACTGCTCTTTACATGTATTAGTGCAGTGCATGCAATGATTGGCGGTCTGTAGCGAATCTCTACAATGCAGTGCGGTACTACATGTCCTGTACTGCTCTTACATGTATTAGTGCAGTGGATGCAGTGATTGGCGGTCTAGTAGCGCCTCTCTACAGTACAGTGTGGTACTACATGTCCTGTAATGCTCTTACATGTATTAGTGCAGTGGATGCAGTGATTGGCGGTCTAGTAGCGCCTCTCTACAGTATAGTGTGGTACTACATGTCCTGTACTGCTCTTACATGTATTATTGAAGTGCAGGCAGTGATTGGCAGTTTAGTAGCTCCTCTCTACAGTACAGTGCAGTCCTACATGCCCTGTACTGCTCTTTACGTGTGCCAGGATGAGCAGCTCGTTTGGGCACCAGGTGAGGGCCCCATTTTCTTTTTTCTGGCACATTGTGTATTAAGTACATGACCCAAAGAAGCTCCTGTCCGCATCATAGAAAGTTATTTCCAGCTTCTAGCAGCTCTTTCTGATGATGCACTTTATCTGGATTAGTATCTGCTTCATATTCTTTCATCTTCATTTTGCATCATCTTGGTGACATTTTGGTGCCTCAATACCAATTACCAGTAGAGTTATGGTTTCAACATACAATGGTCATCCTGGAACCAATTAACAGGGCTGCCATCATCTATTAACCGTTTCAGGGCCCCATACAGCCAAATCAAATGGCGCCCGCACCCATTACTAGTTCCTAACATATCAGTGGCCCCTTTTTGATTAGGGCCCCTGACAGGAGTACAGCCTGTACTGCCCTATTGGCACCCCTGCCAATTAATATCATATGTTGAGAGAGCACTGTATAAATATAAATTGTTATGAAAGCAAAAGGTGAAGCACAAGGCTACAACCAGTCTGGCACTGACTAAAGTGAGTTGCGGAGGATAAGGGATCCTCCAGTCTATTACTATTGACCACCGCAAGGAAGTTTAGACTTAATCTATAGGATCCTCAGGTTGTAGTCTTTAAAGTACTCACCGGCTAGAATGGGAGAATAGATTTTAGTGCTGGGTCCTAGACAGACAGAGTCCTGGATTAAAACTAGGACAATCTTACAACGACCTATTCACAGTTTAGACCATTGGTAAAAATGGGTAAAATACACAGAAGAGTGAGTTTCTAAAGGATAAGTCTTAACTACAGACCAAGCTCCAAGGTAAAAAGATGTTTTAGTGTGAAATGTACGATCCCACGGACCAGGATTCTCTGCAGTATATAATACTTTTATCACAAAACCATAAAATGGATTACACCTGAACCAAAGCCTGAAACAAAGTACATAAGTGAAAAGCCTCAAAAGTAAATGAGAACACAAACAAAAAAGGCTACCACAAAAGTGACTTAGATAAAAAACACATTTTTTATTATATCCCTAAAATATACAATAAAAAGAGCTAAATGGAGGTAAAGAGGACACCAAACAGTCGGGCATAATAAAGATAACGATACCAATATTCCTCAAGACAGCTCAAATTCCTGCTTCTTCAGGAGCCCCTAAAGAAGTGAGAGGGAACATGCACTGAGCTCGCCGGCACCATCTTAGTTAGTATTAAATATGACTATACTCTGAGCTTCTCTTGTAGTTTTTCCACCTCGCTTACCCTTTTGGCATTTACTTTAGGATTTTCTGTATTTACGATGTTTATTTGTCATATTAAGTTAGATACCCGTACGGTCGCTCTATAGTGATGTGTTGGTTGAGATATGTGTAGAGTCTAGGGTGTCTTAAAGGTATATTTTTATCTGTACTTATAGCTGACTGGTGTCCTGTTTTCGGAAGTGCTTCCTCTTTACCTACATTAAAACCTTTTTATTGTATATTTTATACGTGTATCATAGATATGAGCTATTTTGTGTTACTTTCTTTTGTGGTAGCCTTGTTTGTATGTGTATTAAAGCTATAAAATGAAAACCCTTCAGTGCACAGTGGGGTTTTCTGTATTGTGTTGGGAACTGCCACTTAAGCCGCTGTATTTTCCACTATCGGAAGTATGGGATGTCAATTTTGGTGTTTTGCACAGGCCGCCCAATCGAATAGTAGTGGCGTCATCAATAGGCTGTTACGCAAGCACGGTGTAATATACTGTATATATAACTAATACAAAAAAGAGGAGGGTAACCAGCTCACCTCAATGGCATATTAGTGTCCGTTCTTTGGTAAATCCCGTGCACGATCCATGCTCCAAGTACACTATAAAAAGGCGTGCATTCTAATCAGACATTGCTACGTCTAAGGGCTTTTTCTGCCCGAAACATGTCAGCGATCCTTTTGTCTCTTTGAGCTGCCTGCCTGCCCTTGCACTGTCTTGCACATTTCTTGTACCAGCAGTTTTTCAAATAAAGTTCTTTTTTATCGGATTTCCCTGTGCTGATCATTTGGAAAAGTTGTATATATAACTGTATGATTGACGCCCTTTATAAAAATGTTTATTATGTGAAGGTATTAAAGGGGGTTTCTCAGCACCCTGATTCACTGGCTGAGAGGCAGTTTTTTTACCTACTCTGTCTCCTCAGGCTGTGGGTGGGTCTCCAGCAGTGATTAGCATAAATAAACTTCAAGTCTTTCTTCTGACAGAGCAGAGATGTTATCTCTAACCCAATTACAGATAACTCCATGTTCCCCCTGCTCACAGCACTTGTACCTTTTGTTTCCTGCCGCTAATCGCGTTTAATCTAATTAGCTCAGATCCTGTCAGTCCATCCTTGGGATGATGTCACTCTTGCTCGCAGCTAATCAGATAGCAGCCAACTTTCTGGTATACAGGTTACCATAATTTGTATGCAGTCACAGAGCTGCTAAACTGCCTGTATCTCATGACTAGAGTAAAATCAACTGATCAATGTATTTAGAAAATGTCTTCATTTACCAGTCCCCTTATGTTGAAAGCAAATCTTCATAGTGAGAAAACCTCTTTAGGGTAACAAGTCCTGCATAGAAGATGTGTGAGTGGTTGCCTGTTAGTACCTTTCACCTAATGAACCTTGTCACATAGCATTGTGGCTGCTCTGAAACCTATTGGGAATTGGCTTTTGACCTGCTTGAGGATTTGTAATTAAGCCTCCATTCTTCTGTGATTTACTGTATATTTAATTTTTGTCCTATTTTTTTCTGGTGTGTGTATCTACCGGCTTGGATTACAGAGTCTCTCTCTACTGCTTTTCTGACATCTCTTGTTCTTCGGAGTACTTGCCTCTTGCACAGCTTCACATCTTGACTCTAAGGCTATGTTCACACGGCTTATTTCGGGGCACATTTCACCACGTATTGAGAGCGGACTGCGCTCTAATACGAGCAAAATGCGCCCCAAACATTACGGTAATCCACAGTTCTCATAGAACTGTGGATTCTTCTCCCTGGGCGTACAATACGATCGTACTGTACGAGCAGGGAGATAATTGATATGTCATTTATTCACGGTGCTTGTGCGCCGTGAGTGATGACTATGGGCCGGTGGGCTGCAGCTCCCCCATGCCGCGGTGCGAGCTCCTGAACACCCGCCGTAATTGCGCACTGTACGCCCCGCAGTTAAGCCGTGTGAACATACCCTGGAAGTGACTCCTCCTCCTGACTTTTCCGGGTTTTTTCTCCTCCTGACTTTTTTCCTGGTAATCTGATGCCATCTACTGGCGGCAAGGGAGATTGCCATCTCCAATTCTACAAAGGGAGCAATGTCAAAACACAGGCATTAAATATAGAATATGGTAGGCTGGAAACAGAGACCAACAGTAATAGATATATGAGCCGACAAGTAGGTCTATTTGTCTGACAAACAAATACTTAGGTGATGTCATCGCCAAGTGCTCTATATCCATGGCATTAAGAAAATTTCTATGATTTTATTCCAAAATAAAAAGGTCATAGCAAACAGACTAGCAGTGACAATTCTGAGCAAAATTAATCCACGATTCATTATTGTCTGACATTATCCTAAAATAATTGCGGGCAAATAGACAAAAAAAAACAAAAAACTACGATACATAGACTGTGTCTAGTATTCAAACCCAGCCCAATTCAAATGTAGGCTTAGCAGCAAAACCAGACATAACCCATGGACAAGCATGGTGCTGTTTCAAAGCAGAAACCCTCTTAGATATGGTAACTACAGAAGACTAGTGATGCTAAAGTACAGATACATTTTAACTCCTGAGTGTGATCTCACGATGCTGCTGGGGGCACTTGAGTTCCACAAATATCTACTAAATATAGATACTAATAATCACATTCCACAGTAAATGAAATTTACAAGTCTCTAAGGATCCACAGAGACATTAAACTGGGATTATGCTTTGTCTATGTATAGAAAGTAATTGGAGTAGGACCATTCATCCAGGAGTTTTTTTGTGAAGGAGCAACAATGTACATAGTTGTAGAAATCCTCAATATTCCAGACTCACCTCCAAGATCTCTAACTGCAATAATTAGATGTGGAAGGAAACCATAATGGTGGATTTATTCCAAAATATAGACTTTCTCTGCAGTTCCCTACTGCTGATCTTCTATAGTTCCACTTGCTATGGACAGGACATACAGAAGAAAAACCAGAGGGCAAATGTAATAACTATGCCTGTCCAGGCCATGGAGTGCGGCAGAGAATGCGCTTTTGGCCATGATTCGGTGCCTGAATTGTGTGTTTTTTGTACTGTTTAATGTTATTGATTCCAGTACTGCTGTGTGGGTTTGTCGGTTCTCACCACCTTGTTACTTTGCTAGCCCAATGCTGGGCTGCAGAAGTTTAGACTGGTGGGATGGCAATTCTCCCCCAAACCCCCCAGTTATTTTCGCTACCCCTACTGGGGGCTCAGATAGTTTAGATGAGGGTGAGGGGACAGATTCTCCCCACACCCATCTGTTACTTGTACCCCTATGCTGGGCTCAGAAGTTTACACGAGTGGTTTTGCGATTCTCCACCACCCCCCATCTTTTTCCTTCTGCTACCCCCTACTGCTGGGCTGAAAATGTTTACACTGATGGTGATTGACATTTGCCTTCATCACTATCTTTCTTCCCCCCCAGTCTGTGTTCTGTTTTTTCTAATGTCGGGGCTGGTCAATCACGGCTTAGGCTTGGAATTGGTACCCCTTAAAAGGGGTTTTCCCAAAAAGTAAAATTGATGTGGAAGTTTGGAAATTAAAAAATAAACATTTTCCCCGGGGATACGACCGGGGGCTAAAAGCTCCTGGTCCTGGCCGCCCTGCTCAGCATCACCTCTCCTCTCAGGCACTACTGAGTGTTAAAAAACCCCAGGTGCGTCTTTCTCTCCAATCCTCTGTACCCCTTTAGTCAAACATGCAAATCAATAAAAAAAAAAACTCAATCGGGTATTGCATTGAAAAAGAGAAAAAAAACCCACGGTTTGGGTTCCTGCAGGGATTTAACCAGGACCCTTTGCTGTGAGGCAAAAACTTTACCCCTGAGCAAAGGTAGCTATAAAGCTCTATACTTAAACAAACCTTTTTTAATAGAGAGGGGAAAGGCGGTGATACATTGCGGGGTCCATGAATGAAATTCCAACAAATCACACCGCCCCCTTTGAGTAGCAGAGCTGGATGGGGGGTATGAAATGATCGTTGCAAAACCCCCTTTAAGAAAGACAGTTTTTTCGGGAAATTTTTGTAGTCTCTTGTTCTTGAGTTGGCGTTTTGTTGGTTATATTGGGGGTTTACTGACCTCTTTCCCCCGCCTTCTTGCCTTTTTTTTTGATATGCCTTGTACCATTTTGCTTTCTCCACTTTGACTTATTTTCTGCCCAACAAGACAGGCAAACACAATAAAGAATAGAGTGGACACAGTGAGTGAGTCCGCTGATAGCCCTTACGGCTTATGATGTTTTGTATTAAATAGGGAAAAAGAGGTTAAGTGACCTTATTTTGCCTACTAATAAAAAAGAGCTTTACTGCACCCTTCTGACACTAATATACTCCACACCATGCTCATTTTTTTAAAATATTTAATGTAGAAAAGAAAGAATATCTCCTGAGATTTTGGGATAGATGAAACACTACCCATAGAACTCCCACTGTGATATAGCTTTGCAAATTTTAAAAGGCTTATATTCCATCTTGAAATTGCAATGTTTGCAATAATATTCATGTATTCCAAGAATATTTTTTCTATTTTTTTTTTCCCTTTCTGCCCTACTTTTCCAAAATGACTATGGTGAGAATAGGGTAAAAATTTAAGATCATTGCTTACATATCCACTGAGGCCCTTTTCTCACATACATTAAGCTGTGGACAGATGGTAAGGTAATCTTTGCGTTTGGGAACGTAAGATCCTTTCCAGGAAAGGCCAGTTTAAGAGGGGCCAGAGGTTCACATCTGCTGCCATATTCCATTTACATAATGAACCGTCTGCTGACTCTTAATCAAAAGAACAGACACAATGCGAAATACCATTGCCACAAAATCAATTTTTTTATAGTGTATTTCTGGATAAGAGTTTGGAAGCTTTTAAATGTCCAGTGTAATAAATATATCAGGATTGTCTCATTTTCCCATTATTTAATGAGAAATAATAAGAACATACAGTATCTCACGAAAATGAGTACACCCCTCGCATTTTTGTACATCTTGTGTTATTGTACCGGGTGAGCGGGAAAAGCGGATAGTTGACCCACTGGACCACTGCCGGGCTTGCTCCGAGGGGGTTTAAAATAAGTGGGGCCCTTTGGGCATCTTCACAGGCCTTTGGGTGGTAAAGGTTTGGCTGACCCCCCAAAAGCCCCAGGTGCTACCCAGAGCAGTCCCCAGCAGTGGCGGCAGACCAGAAGGCAGAATGCCAAAGCTAGGCACCAACAGGATAAGGGAACAAAAAAAGCAACTAAGTGTAAAAATATGTGCAGGTACAAACAGACAAGGACAGGACTAAAATATCCCCAACAGGAAGGTTTAAAGGAAGGAAGGTACAAAACATAGATAACTGGACAAAAAAACCCAAAAACATGACAAGAACCAGCAAAACTTAAATTTGGACCAGGCAAGGAACCAAGGGGAAAAAACAAAAGGGAGAAAACACAGACCCAGAACGAGGCAAGGAAACTCCGAAGGAAAACAGGGACAAGAGAAACAAACTAGGACTCTGGTAGGAATAAGGATAAACGGCAAAGAAGTTCACAGCAAAGATGCAGACGACACATGGAAAAAAACATGGGACCCAACCAAAAAAGAGGATACCCGAAGGACACAAATAAGACAGGTGGCACACCAGAAGACAACCACACAGCAAAAACAGACTACACCATGAGACAACATAACACAACAAGGTCGGGGAGGGAGTGTTTGAGAGGAGCGGCTTATAAACCCACAGGTTAGGGGGTTGGGAGAGGGAAACCAACCCCCTGCACCTGTGGGGAAAAAAAAGGAAGGGAAGATGTGACCGCCGCCCCTTATAGAGCAACAAGGAATAGGCAGAGCCAAAATGGAGGGGGCAGCATGGCCCGCACGGGAAAAGCCGACAGCGACCAAAAGGCGGCAAGCAGCGGGTCAGGAACGCACACGGCGACAGCGAGGGGCCCCCAAAGGACAGGAAAGCGGGATGGCCGGGGCAGTTATTCTTTTCATGGGGGAAACCCGAAGATAGGGGCACGTTGATACAATGTAAAGTAGTCATTGTACAGATTCTATAACAGTGTAAATTTGGTGTAGCCTCAAAATAACTCAACACACAGCCATCAATGGCTAAACCCCTAAGTAAAAATGGACAAATTGTGCTCAAAGTGTCAATATGCTGTGTGGCCGCCATTATTTTCCAGCACTGCCTCAACTCCCTTGGGCATGGAGGTCACTAGAGCTTCACAGGTTGGAGCCACTGGAATCCTCTTCCTCTCCTCCATGACGACATCACAGAGCTGGTGGATGTTAGAGACCTTTTTGCTCCTCCACCTTCTGTTGAGGTTTGCCCCACAGATGCTTAATAGGGTTTAGGTCTGGAGACATGCTTGGCCAATCCAGCACCTTTACCCTCATTTTCTTTAGCAAGGCAGTGGTCATCTTGGAGGTTTGTTTGGGGTCGTTATTATATTGGAACACTGCCCTGTGGACAGGTTCTGAAGGGAGGGGATCATGCTCTGCTTCAGTATGTCACAGTACATGTTGACATTCATAGCTCCCACCAATTGGCAGCACTCATGCAGCCCCAGACCATAACACTCCCACCACCGTGCTTGACTGTAGGCAAAAACAAAACTTGTCTTTTGTACTCCTCACCTGGTTGCCACCACACACACTTGACACCATCTGAACCAAATAAGATTATTTTGGTCTCATTCGACCACAGAACATGGTTCCAGTAATCCATGCCCTTAGTCTGATTGCCTTCAGCAAACTGTTTGCAGGCTTTCTTGTGCCTCATTTTTAAAAGAGCCTTCCTGCTGGGATGGCAGCTATGCATACTAATTAGATGCAGTGTGCGGCTTATGGTCTGAGCACTGACAGGCTGACCCCCTTTTAGCCTCTGTCATCTTTACGTAGAGCAACAATACTTTTTTCTCAGTTCTTTGCCATAAGGTGCCATGTTGAACTTCCAGTGCCCCGTTTTTAGAGAGTGTGAAAGCGATAACACCATATTTAACACATCTGCTCCCCATTCACACTTGAGACCTTGTAACACTAATGAGTCACATGACACCGGGGAGGTAAAATGGTAAATTGGGTGCAATTTGTCCATTTTCACTTTTGTTGCTAGCAGTTAAGACACTGATGACTGTGTGTTGAGTTATTTTGAGGGCACACCAAATATACACTGTTATACAAGCTGTACACTGACTACTTTACATTGTATCAAAGTGTCAGATCTTCAGTGTTGCACCATGAAAATATATAATACAATATTTACAAAAATGTGAGGGGTGTACTTACTTTTGTGAGATGAGTGTAGGTATAAATACTTTAAGTTGACAAAAGCAGTCAGAATACACTGTTGAGTCACATTATTATCAAGAGTAACCACCATGTGCAGCACAGACAGCAGCTAGATGAGCTGGGAGTGACTCAAAAAGGTCCTGGTAGGCTGTCACAGGTATCTGAAACTGACTGCATCCCCAGCTGCTGGAGGTAGAGCTAACACCACCATTGAGATGGTCTCGCAAATGCTCAATTGGGGTCAAGTCTGAGAAATTAGGGATTAGGGTAGTAATTGGAAGTCTTGGCCATGCTTTTCCAACTAATACAGGACATTTCTAGCCATGTATACACCCCAGGGACCACAATCAGCATGTATGGATGTATGTGATCTGCAAATATGAATTTAAACCCAAACTGTTGAGAGTGCCTTCCCAAAAGGATTAGTGACCAGAGCCACGAAAACATTCCCAGACCATAACGCCGCTACCACCAGCTTGTCTTCTTCCAGCAACGGTTACAGGGTGTTTGTTCTCTAAAGTTTCTCACCTGACATGTCAATGTCTATCAATTTGATGAATCAGAACACTCAGAGGAGAAGGCAGTGGAAGTCCAATTCCAATACTGTTGTGATAATTGAAGCCTTTTCTGCTAATGTAACTTGGTTAACAGAGGTGCAGTGAAATCCGTCTGCTCTGAGCCTAAAACACAGTAAGATTCACTGAAAGGTTTCACACACACATCTGGTCGCAACCTGGTTCATTTTGGCGGTGAGCTGCTAACCTGTAAAATGTTGGTCGCTCTCGCGCACCTTCATGGGTGACATTCACCTCTCACATCAATGGCATGTGATGCTCTGCAGTTTCCATGTTGCTTATCCACGATGGTGTCATTTGTCCACTCACAATACACTACACCACAGCAGCACTTGAACAGTTCACACACTGCACAATTTCAGGAATATCACCACCTTTGGGCAAAAAGCCAATACAGACTTACACCGTTCCGACTTACATCCGTCTCCTAGTTACAAATGGAGATTTATGGGGCATGCTGGCACTTGTAGTTCCATGTTCCACAGCAGATAATATCTGTGGAATGACAAGTTCCAGCACGCCACAGCAGCACATGAAGTGAAAAAGAGGTGAAATGTTCTTAACAGGGGCACAGACGACAAAACAAATGTAAAAACCCTTCCCTGCACTATCCGAAACTAAAAGAAAACCTTTTGTGCTGGAGTTACATTTGATAAATTTACCTGTTCCGACTTACATACAAATTCAACTTAAGAACAAACCTACAGTCCCTATCCCGTTTGTAACCCGGGGACTGCCTGTATTCACCCCTGATAAATCGCCCCCTTTTAACTTCTTAACAGAAACAAGAGATATGTGTGCAGACAGCCCGTCCCATACCTTATATACCCACCAAGCCAGCTCACCAAATGTGGCTTCCTTCATGAGCTCCGTGCTGCCAATGTTGAAAGTAGGAAGCAGTCACAATAATGAGACTCAACAGTATGTGGTCCCTATAGACGAGGGGGGCAACCATCACCTTCAAAGAAGCATAACTTTGGTCTTTATTGTTTATTGGGGATTGTGCCAGCTATTCCATGGATCTACATTACTGGTGGATTGGCATGCTGATGGAGGATTTTCTAAAGGTGCCCTATGACTGGTACTCTATGCTCATCAAATTAGCAGTTGAAATGCAAGGGACCCACATACTCTGCTAATTGAGTTTGTTCTGGATACCAATACATAAGCATCACAGTATCAGTCCAGAATACACCGACCTCCGCGTCCGTAGCGTCCAACCTAATATTTATAATAATAATAATCTTTATTTATATAGCGCCAACATATTCCGCAGCACTTTACAATATAGAGGGAATAAGCACAGACAAACCAGACATTACATTATAAAAAGCTACTGACAAATGAGACACGAGGTGTGAGGGCCCTGCTTGCAAGAGCTTACAATCTATTAGAGTGTATGGGTGAAACAAAGGGTGATAAGTGCTTGGTTTACAATGTTCCAGCCATATTACATAAATATGGGGAAGTATACATAAAAAGTGGATAAACCTGCCATCCCAACCATTCATCTATATACAGATAAGTGCCTGTGGGTGCCAAAGTGCAGGAAGTGACGAATGTGTGACAGAATTCGGGGGGTTTAAAAATAGGGAACTTGATAGGCTTGTCTAAGAAGATGAGGTTCAGAGCGCACCTAAAACTGCGAGGGTTGTGAGTGTGCCTGATCACATGGGGTAACATGTTCCAGAGAACTGGTGCAATATGTGCAAAATCTTGGAGACGGGCATGGGAGGTTCGGATGAGTGAGGTGTGTAGTCTTAGATCAGTATCAGAGCGGAGAGAATGGGTAGGGTGGTAGACAGAGATGAGGGAAGAGATGTAGGGGGGTGCAGCGCTGTGGAGAGCTTTATGGGTGAGAGTGATGAGTTTATGTTGTATTCTGTACTGAATAGGCAGCCAGTGCAGAGACTGGCACAGGGTAGAGGCATCAGTATAGCGACTGGAAAGAAAGACAAGTCTGGCTGCTGCATTCAGGACAGATTGGAGAGGGGAGAGTTTACAGAGAGGAAGACCAACAAGTAGGGAGTTACAGTAGTCAAGACGAGAATGAATAATAGCAACAATGAGAGTTTGAGTTGTTTCCACAGTGAGAAATGGACGGATTTTGGAGATGTTCTTGAGGTGCAGGTGACAGGAGCGTGCCAGGGATTGGATATAGGGGGTGAAGGTCAGATCAGAATCTAATATAACCCCAAGACAGCGGGCCTGCTGCCTTGGAGTTATGGTGGTGCCACACACAAAATACACTGACCTCCGTGTCCGTAGCGTCCAACCTAATATTTATATTTATAATAATAATAATAATAATCTTTATTTATATAGCGCCAACAAATTCTGCAGCACTTTACATTGTAGAGGGTATAAGTACAGACAAAAGACATACATTACACAGTGAAAGCTACGTACAGATGTGACACAAGGTGTGAGGGCCCTGCTCGCAAGAGCTTACAATCTATGAGGGTGCCTGGGGGAGACAACGGGAGAGAGGTGCTAAATTTACAATGGTCCAGCCTTGTTTCATAAATATGGTGGTTTACATAAAAATTGTGTGAACCTGCCACCATGACAGTAGATCTATATACAGATAAGTGCCTGTGAGTGCCCTAGTGTAGGGAGTGACAAATGTGTATGATAGAAGGTGGGGGTTAACAATTAGTGGTTTTGGTAGGCCTGCCTAAGAAGATGTATTTTCAGGACACTCTTAAAACTGGGAAGGCTGGGATTGTGCCTGATGGTACGTGGTAGGATGTTCCAGAGAATGGGTGCAGCACGTGTGAAATCTTGAAGACGGGCATGGGAGGTTCGGATGATTGTGGTCTGTAGTTTGATGTCCGTAGCTGAGCGGAGAGAGCGGGCAGGGTGGTAGACAGAGATGAGGGAGGAAATGTATGGGGGTGCAGCACTGTGGAGAGCTTTATGGGTGAAAGTGATTAGTTTATGTTGTATTCTGTACTGAATGGGCAACCAGTGCAGTGACTGACACAGGGTAGAGGCATCAGTATAGCGGCTGGAGAGAAAGACGAGCCTGGCTGCTGCATTCAGGACAGATTGGAGAGGGGAGAGTTTGCAGAGTGGGAGACCGATAAGCAGGGAGTTACAGTAGTCAAGACGAGAAAGAATAAGAACGACAATGAGAGTTTGAGTTGTTTCAATAGGGAGAAAAGGAGGGATTCTGGAGATGTTCTTGAGGTGCAGGTGACAGGAGCGGGCCAGGGATTGGATATAGGGGATGAGGGACAGATCAGAGTCTAGAATAACCCCAAGACAGCGGGCCTGCTGCCTAGGAGTTATGGTGGTACCACACACTGAGACAAAAAAAGCAGGGGGGGTCGGCTAGTAGATGGAGGAATAACAAGAAGCTCAGTTTTAGTGAGGTTTAGTTGGAGATAGAGAGAGGACATGATGTCAGAGACGTTTTCTCGCACTGCCGACTCCAGATCCAATAAATCGAAAGAATGAGAAGCTGTTAATCCAGATTAAGTCATAGATGTGTCCGAACATGTGGATAGTGTGCAAGACTGGATATTAAAAAAATTTGGTTCAATGGGTCCACTAGCGGTATTCTGTTCCCTGTTAGTTCCTGTGATGAATTTAAGATATAATTCAATCCAAGTTGATCACTGGGTCATGTGAGGTCAAGGGCCTCACTTAAGATGCTCCCTTGAATAGGAAATAATCCTTCATTGGCGGGTCTAGCTTTAAAGGGAATGTGTCATCAAAAAATGAGTCATGGTTTAAGTCCCATTTTTAAACACATTTATTAGGAATTTTTGGTTGGTTTTTCTTTTCATTTTCCATATCACTTTCAATATTTTTTAATAACTCTAAAGTCTTGCAGTTTTCACTTTGGCCACTAGGCCTTGTCTGCACTGCTTTAACAGCAGTCAGAGAGATGCTTTACAGTAGCTTCATGCACATAGGAGACTTAAGACTGACTCAGTCCTATTGACTTCTATAGGAGAGTTTTATAGTCATGCTCTGTGACCTGGGACGAAATCACTGTGCACTGTGCAGGGAGGTGAAAGGTTGAACTGTGACTCTCCTCTTGTGACTGGTAGATCCTGTGTTATCTATTCACACTGGTGTCTCCTTTCAGTTTGACCCTCTTTGTGCTGATAATGAGCAGGCAACCGAGAATCTCTCTCTACTGAACAGGAAGTGTCAGACAGTTATTAGGCCTAGTGGCCAAAGTGAAAACTGCAGGACTTAAGAATTATTAAACAATATTGAAAGTGATATGGAAAATTAAAAAAAAATATAACCAAAAATTCTTAAAAAATGTGTTGAACATGAAAATGTGAGTTAAGCAATAAGTAATTTATGATGACACATTCCCTTTAAAAACAGACTCATTGGGACCAAAGGTATTAACAACCAGAGTTAAGGAGATGATCAAAGGCTCGAGTCAGACAATCGAGAGCCATGGTTTCATAAGGAATTATGAATTACGACACCTCATACGCGCAGACTGGTTCCATATACCCGCATGCCCGGCTGAGTGTCCCTCCTTTCCTCAGAGCCTATGGACATTATTGAGGTGGTACATTGAAATGAATGGATGACATGTAGTACTACATTTTGGCTGATGGGGAGAAAGTGTATGACTGAACTAAGTCTCCCCTGTAAATAACCCCTGACTGCCCGGAAGCGATCAACTGATCTTTATGGTTACTGTGTTTTTAGCCCCTTAACGACCCTGGACGTATGAGTATGTCTTAGGGTCACTAAGGGGCTTTGTAGCAGGATCGCAGCGGTTACAGCACGGGATGGTGCAGGCGCCGTCCAGCACGGTTTAACCCTTTAGACGCCATGGCAAGCATGGCTGCGGCGTCCACATGAATGAGAAACGGTGCCGCGTACCGTTCCTCACTCCGATCGAAATTGCGGGATTCCGATCAGTTAACATGGTAGCTGGAAATCTTGTGAAGGCTTCCATCGCTGTTATGTTTTCGGTTTTGCTACTTCCTGACCCAGACAGGAAGTAGTGAAACCGCCATATTGGTACACCCTAATGCACTGTTTATACAATGTATTAGGTTGTAGAAATGATCGTGTCCCCTAGTGGTGAAGCACCCTAAGGGGACTCAAAGTTACAGTAAAAAAATAAATAAAATGTTTTAATGTTAAAAAAAAAAAATAAAAAAAGTTAAAAGTTCAAACCTTTTGCTATTTTACAAATAAAAATAAATAATAATAAAAAAGTTACACATATTTGGTATCGTCGCATCCAAAAAAGTCTGATCTATTAAAATATAACATAGTTTGTCCTGTACACTGAAGACCATAGAAAAAAAAAATCCAAGCGCCAATATTGCATGTTTTTGGTCATTTTACATTCTCTAAATATTGGAATAAAATTGATCAAAAAAGTCGCATGTATTCCAAACTGGTAACAATAAAAAGTATACTTGAGCCGCAAAAAATTACCCTACAGTCAAGCCCGTAGGTGTTAGTACAAAAAAGTTATTGGTCGTGTAAATTGGGGCCGCGGCGCAAATTTCAAATATATCAAATGTTTGGGATTTTTTACAGCACCAAAACATAACGGAAACCGTACATTATTGATATTGGTGGAATCGTATCAACCTGCAGAATACAGATAACACATCATTTATACTGGAGCTTGGGCACAATTAAAAAAGAAACGCAAACATGGCGCAAGTACTTTTTTTGACATTTTGTCCCACTTAGAATTTTTTTTGTGGTTTCCCAGTATATTCTATGGTATTCTATGGTACAGTGAATAGAAAGTACATCTTGTGCTGCAAAATATAAGCCCTCATATGTCTATGTAGGTGGAAAAATAAAAAAGTTATGGCTCTGGGAAGGCGAGGAGGGAAAAAATTAACATGTCAACCAAAAAAAACCACAAGGTCCTTAAAGGGGATGTATCGCCTCCTTACTTGGGCTGAGTCACACTGCTCTTAGCTTCCCAGCTCTGTGAATGCAGGGGCGTTTCTTCCCCTCCCAGCTGGATGAAAATCCTCCCCCCTTCACTGCTGGCCTGAGACTCCTCCCCCCCCTCCCCTCTGGCCACAGATCTCTGTGTCTCTCCCTATCAGTCTTATTTTATAAGAGCTGTATACATACCACAGGCTGCATTCAATCTAATCTGAGCACTGATCTCCTCTCAAAGCTGGAGATGTATTACAGCTTTCTAAGAACTGCACAGATCTGCGTGTATGCAGGAGAGTTAGGCACAGGGTCAAAACTGTCATGTTTTCTCATTGTACAATCTGCTGCAGTCTGTTTATGCTGTGGTGTGGAAACAGAAAATGCTACGACCCCTAACTCTGAGTCAGATACACAGCTCCGTGAATCGACCCAGGGGCTGTACAGAATGTAAATGAGCTCTCAGCTAGTGAATTGCAAGAAGGAGGGATCAGGAGGGATTAGACCCACACTGGATATCAGTGTAAATAAAAACACAAGATAAAGGACACTGTGAGAACAAGGCAGCTTTGCTAATGACATCCAATTGCAAAGTTGCTTGTTTTCACTGTCCCCTTATTCTGAAGACCATTTAATGAAACGATAACACCCCTTTAAGGGGCCGTTTACACAGCAAGCGACAAATACCGGTAGGTTATGCGACCAGTATTTGCACTGTTTTGCGGTCGTCCCCACGGCTGCGGGGGGTGACAGCTTTTCTCCGCGATGAGATTCACATTGAGATGCACATATTCCGTCCGGAAACCAGACGGAAGAAGGTGTATATACAATGTTTTGCGGGCGGGCGGCAAAACCGCCGGGCGGAAAACCCGTGCAGTGGGGACTGCTGCACGGGTTTTCCATAGAGCTCCGTTCTGCTCATTTTCGGACGTTTTTTCAAGCAGTCTGCAAAACCGCAAACTGCCTGAAAAAACATCCGAAAACCCGTGCCGTGGGACATGCCCTTAGGGTTTAAACAATCCATTTAATGATTACTAATAGTTTCTATAATAACCACATTTAAAGCAACCAGCCTTTCCTAATATGCCAGGGCCCCTTTGCTGCTAAAACTTCTATAGTGCTAAGTATAATAGATGAATACAAATTAGCTTTGAGGGTCACTCAACTCCAAAGGGGGTCCCATTGATACAGAGAGTGCTGTGACTCCCCCTCCCCCACCCATTGTCAAATCAAGTATAATATACATGCCCAAATTTGCATAAACCTTCTAAAGACTAGAGGGGGGATATATCATACATTGGCGGAGCTTTATCAATACTGGTGCACTATATAAACAGTACATTGGCATCTCTCCGGGTGCATTGTGGGAAAAAATCATCAACAAGTTAACCCCTAAAAGGCAGTAAAAAAAAAACTAATTCAAAGGCCTGTTTAGGGTTAAGGATAGAAGAAAATTTGGGTTCAGGATTTCCCAAAATCTAAGCTCACTCGAACCAGTTTTTGACTAAACAAGACCCTATTCAAGCAACACTTTTGAGCCATACAAATTGATAATGTTATTATTCTAGTATTATTCTAGTATTAAATAAAATGTAGATAATTTCCCTCAGATATTCAGTATAGGCTATTATGTCTCTCCAGAGCCTCTAGGGTGGCATATAGAATCCATATGGCTGTGTACTTTGGACTAGTAGGCACTCCATGTCCTGCCATATGGCACCTTCACATGGTATCATATTAGGGAGTTATTGCCTCTAGGAACCATGTGTCTTGGAGAGATGCCACAATTTTTTCTTTACATAAAAGTGGAGGTATATGGAAAGACCATATGGAGCTAGTTTTGTCCTTGTTATTTTTGTCCATACATTCAGGGCTGGGCTTCATTCACACTTCTTGCAGTCACAATAGTGTGCACTAGCCATTGCAAATTGTAAATGATGGTGCAGGCTAATTTTTGCATTTGGAGGAGTTTCTGCCTCCATCTTGGCCATGAATTCTACTCATCTGCCTGCTTGAGGTCCTTATAATCAATGTGAATGGATCCTATTCAAGACAGAAAGAGATTCCAGCTTCCCATAAAATTTACATCTTCATTGCATCTTCCAGCAAAATCCAATAGAACACACTCTTATATTTTTGGGGCTACACAGTCCTTAATTATTCATGATTAAGGGCCACTCCTCCAAGTCATGCTATGATTAAGGGCTCTGTAGCCTGAAAAGTGTGAGATCATGTTCATGTCGCGTTCTGTTGGACTTCACTGGAAGAACTATATGTCATAGGAAGCTGGAATATCTTTCTGTCTTGAATATTTCTTCAGTGCACAATCCGTGCCTCCCTATTATGCCGAAAATCTACTATATTTTGAATGGAGCCTATTGCCCTAAATATGTGTCGGATTTGTCCCAAAGGAAAGGCGAAAGAATGCATGCACCATGTATTTCTATCGCCATCTTTAGTAAGGCTTGAAGCCTCTTTTAATACTAGGCATGCGTCATTTAGTGGTGCATTTTTTATACAACTGAGGGCTCTGTCCTACGTCCTGTATCCCTATGTACGATCATCAGAGGGACACACAGATGTATTTGAGACACTATTTAAAGGAGTTGTCTCACTACAGGCTTTCAGCCTACCTCAGTGTGTCTAGCACCATAGGATTTTTGAATTCAGGGGCGTGCTTCTTGTCTGCCTCTTCTCCTCCCCCTTTCCCCTTCCCCTTAGCAAACAGACAGCTTTTCTCCTCTGACTGCAATAACTTCTATACAGCAGGGGGAGGGCGAGGGGGTTTGCTGCCAGAGTTAACCCTGTGTGTGCCTGCCTAGATCTTCTGCTCCCTGCTGGATCAGCTGCACTGTGTGGCTGCTGTGGCCGAGCTCTTGCTGCTGCTCTCCACAGAGTCAGGAGACAGCAGGGAGAGGGCTGATCTATGAGTGGCTATGGAGCCAAAGGTCTGTAAAGCTGTGTATGCTAATAGCAGAGCAGGGGGGGGGGATGTAAAGGTTCCTATACCCCCTGTTTAGCATACAAATATCCACGGACATCTCAAGCAACAACAAACAAACCCTGTCAGAACAGCCACAGGGCAGCTGTGAAGTGTGTTACTATAATCACCATGTGTTACTAATACAGCAGAGCAGGGAGGGATATGAACCATTCACATGCCCCCCTGATTTGTTCTATTAGTATAGTCAGAGCTCCATAGACACATCATGATTATAGTAACAAACTTCACTGCTGTCACATCATACTGACCACAGATCAGCCTCACCTCTGCTCTCCTCAATCTGTGTAGAGAGCAGGAGGGAGCAGGCACACACAGGGTTAATCCAGGCAGCACAGCTACACAGACACAGAAGCCAGAGCCCTCCCCCTCCCTTCCCTACAGAAGCATCACAAGTGGCCTCATACTGTGCGGGAGGAGCTCTGTGCTCTGACCTGTATTGAGAAGCTGATGAGTCACCAGCACTGACTGCCAGTGAGATAACAATCAACAGGTCAGCTGCTATAGTGATTTGAGGAGCTGATGCACTACTACTACCAGGGATAACTCAAAATCAGAAGGAAATTTGTAATGAACATATATTGCAAAGCTGCCTGTTTTTTAAAGATCTTTTAATTACAACCCAATCATTGTAGCGAGACAGCCCCTTTAAGAACCTGGGGGGTTACAGGTCTTTTGGAGATCTGATTGGCATTTTGTAACCTTTTTTGGGGAACCATATTAGGGAGCTTTCACACGGAGCATTTTTTGTGCTGAAATGTACAGTATTAATTGCTGTGCCTTTCTGCACAAAAACGCATCAAAGAAATGGAACGTGTGAAAGTACCCTTATGCTCACTACATAAATGTAATATCGCCACTTGAATTTTTGTTGCAGCTATTTTTTCCCCTGAAGAACTGTTACCAAATGTGGGGAAATGTGATAATGGAAAGTGCTCACCATGCAATCCTAATGCGTAGCTTGAATGCTTCCAGCTGAGTAACACACCTCAGTCAGGGATCCTGGCCCCAAGCCAAGGCCAAACATACACTTGAAAGATATATAGGAGCGGATCCAGCGGTAACGGTGAAAAACAGGTTACTTTATTGTAACCAACATGCAGACAGGGTACAAGACAAGCAAGGGCCAACGTGTTTCGGGCGTTTTCAGATCGCCCTTGTTCACGGTACGCCCGAAACGCGTTGGTCCTTGCTTGTCTTGTATCCTGTCTGCATGTTGGTTACAATAAAATAACCTGTTTTTCACCGTTACCGCTGGATCCGCTCCTATATATCTTTCAATTTGGGAAAAATGGGGCGGGAAATTTTTATTACAGCTTTTTTTGGGCCCTTTTTTTCTTTTTTTTACAGAGGCTTTTATGAATGTCCCTTATTCTGGTTATCATGGTTATTCCCATTTTGTTATCATGACACTCCTTAGCTATCATCAATATATTTATTTTCCCTCGATTTGTTATGGTGGACAGGCACCAAAGAGTAGGGGCATGCTATTGGGTCTTCCTATCCCATTTGGGAAAGGGGAAACCCAAAATTTAAACCCAAATGTTTTGGGGGGAATACTCCCCTTTTCAATTTTCCTACTTTAAAAAATTGGGGGAAAAAGGAGATATAAAGTACTCCTATATATTACCCTTTTTCCCCGAAAAAAAAAGACAGGGGTCTTATATTTAATTTTTGCTCTTAAAGACGGTAAGACTTTTTTTTTGGGGATGCCCTTTTTTTTTAAGAACAAAAAATTCACTTTTATTTTTTTAAAAAAAAATCCACATGTAATTTAATTATATTTTAGTGTTTTTCATCACAAACTCAAAATAACCCGCCAAACTCTAAATTTGCTAAAAAAAAATGCATTTAAGTCTTATTCTGGGGGATGTTTTATTTTCGGAAAAAGGGTAGGTTTCTAGGATGCTTTTTTTTTAAATAAATTTATCACTTTCCCCCTTTTTTTTGGGCAGGGGCTGTGAAGTTTGCCCTTTTTAAATCCTGGATTTTTTAGGCCCGCGTCCCCCCCGGCCCAGGGGAAAAAAATTTTAACCGGTGGGTTTTAGGGCCCGAGGGGGGGGGGTGGGGGCGATTTTTTCCCCGCGATAAAGGGGGAGAATGCCTTTCCCCCTTTCCCCCATTCACAAGCCAACCCCCCCAAATTCAAAAGCCAGTTTTTCCCGGGCCCAAAAAAAGGGAGGGAAAAGTTTGTGTTTTGTTAAATTTTTTTGCGGGGGGAAAACCCGGGGGAGGGAAACCCCCGTGCAGTGGGGCCCCGGGAGGGGTTTTTTCCATAAGAGCCCTTGTCTCTTTTTTGGGCCCGGGTTTTTTTCAGGCGGCGGGCAAACCCGAAAACCCTGCAGTGGGGCCCTTTCCCCTTGGGGTTGCGTTCACACGGCTTTTAAGAAAATACCCCCCGGGATTTTTTTTTTTTTTGGCACGCAGGGGGGGGGGGCTTTTGCTGCAATTTAGTTTCCCAAGCCCCCCCCCTTTTCGCCCCCCAAAAATTTTAAAGTTCTGCCCAAAAAAGGGCGCGGGGGAAGAATGGCCTTTTTCTAAATTTTTCATTAAAAATTTGGGGTTAAAAAAAAAAAAAAAAAAAAACCCCGGTGAAAAATCCGGGCGTGGGAATACTGTGAGGATTTTCAATTTAAGCCCAATGGTGAGCGTTGCCCAGTGGGTTTTACAGACGGTTTTCAAATCAAAAAACCAGGCTGTGGGAAACAATTTTTTCCCCTGCTACAAAATAAAAATTGAGGATATCACTGTTGGGGTTTACATGATTTTCTTTATAAAATTTTCCCAAGGGACTAATGTTCTTTTTAATGAAAACCCTGTATACTTTCAGTGGCAATTTTTAAGCATCATTAAATACTAAAATTTTTTATGCCCTTGTAAAATCTTTTTTGGGTCTTTGACACCCAGTGACATTTTTTCATTGTCAAAAAAATTTAAAAAATTTTCTTTTTCAGAAAATTTCCAATTTAAAAAATTTTTTTTAAAAATTTTAAAAAAAAAATTTCTAAAAAATTTTAAAATGGACAAAAAATTATAAAAAAAAAAAAAAAAACCCCCCCAAAAAAAAAAAATTATAAAAAATTTTCCCAAACCCCCCTTTTTTTTTCATAAACATTTTTTTTTTTTTTTTTTCCCCCTTTTTTTTTTTTTTTCCCCCCCCCCCCCTTTAATTTCCCCATTAAAAATTTTTTTCCGGCCCCTTCAGCTGTTGGGAATAAAAACCCCCACCCATGCATTTGTATAATCTAAAACCCATGGGGCGAGGGGAGTTGTATTTTTTCCCAACAGCAAAGGGGGCCCATTTTGGGCACCCCTGGCCAAAAGAATGTTTTTAAGGTGCGGGGGCTTCGTTGGGGTTTTAAATTCGGGGCTCGGGCCCCCCCGAAAAAAACCCCTGTCCCCCAAAGTCTCCCGGGGCCCCCCGGGGCCGCTGCCTTTGGGCTTGGAGCACCGATTGGGCCCTTCAGCTGCAGGGGCTTTCCGCTGGACCCCAAAAGGGCAGCTGGGGTTCTGGGGAGCAGAAAAGCGAGCGCTTCCGCCCGCAGAAGTGGGGGGCCCCCGGCTCGGGGGCCCCGACACTGCGGGCCCCCGGGGGTCCTCACAGCGCTGGGGACCCGCCCCCGGGCCCCTGCGCCTCAGCCGCAGCGTCGCGATAAATGTGTTTGTAAACGCGACGCTGCCTCTCCCGGGGCAAAAGCGCTTTCCTAGGCCGTGCCCCCAGGAGCCCCCGGGGGTGCGGCTGAAAGGACGGAGCGCGCCCCCGGGGGGAAGTTAAGGTGGGAAGAATGTTGTTTTTTTTAAAAAGGGGTTTACCTCCCCTCAGTCCCCCTTAAACTCCCTGTGCCCCTTAAATGCCTGCCTGGGCCCCCCCATATGCTGCCTGGGGCCCCTTTTTAACCTCCCCTTCCCCCCTATTACTGCCTTTTGGCCCCCCTATTACGCCTGTGGCCCCTTACCCCCTGCCTGTGGCCCCCAATACTCCCTTTGTTGCCCCTTTTAATTCCCTGCCTGGGGCCCCCATATCCCTCCTGTGCCCCTTTAATGCCTGCCGTGGCCCCCATATCCCTCCCTTTTGCCCCTATAATGCCTCCCCTGTGGCCCCCAAACCCTCCCTTTTCCCCCCCATATATTTGCCTGTGCCCCTATAATGCCTGTGTGGCCCCCAAATCCCTAGTGTGCCCTTTTTAATCCCTTTGCCGGGTTTGGCCCCCCCAAATACGGGCCCTGTGCCCCTAAAATGCCTCCCTGCCCCCCCCAATATCCCTGCCGTGGCCCCAAATATCCCTGCCTGGGGCCCCCCATCTTATTGCCTGGGCCCCCAATTTTTGCCTGTCCCCCCTAAAATTGCCTGCCTTTTCCCCCCAATACACTCCCTGTGTCCCCCATTTTACGCCTGGGGCCCCCCTTACCCCCTTGCCTGTGGCCCCATAACAACCTGGGCCCCTTAATGCCTGCCTGTGGCCCCCATACCCCTTCCTGTGGCACCCATTATACTCCCTATGCCCCTATAATGCCTGCCTGGGGGCCCCAAAAATTGCCGTCCCCCAAAAAACCCCCTGCCGGGGCCCCCATATTACTGGTGGCCCCCTAATCCTCCCTGTGGCCCCCATATTACTCTTGGGGCCCCTTTATACTGCCTGTGGCCCCCTTTACCCCTCCCCTGTGGCCCCCATATATTCTGCCTTTTCCCCTATAATGCCTGCCTGTGGCCCCCAATCCCTCCCGGGCCCCCATATATGCCTGTCCCTAAATGCCTGCCTGGGCCCCCCATACCCTCCGGGGCCCCCTTTACTGCCTGGGGCCCCCATATACTGCCGGTGGCCCCCATAGCCCTGCCTTGCCCCTTTAATGCCTGCCGTGGCCCCCATAAATGCCTGTGGCCCCATATGCGCCGTGCCCCCCATATATGCCTGGGCCCCCCATATCCCTCCCCTGTGGCCCCCATACCCGCCTGGGCCCCCAAAACTGCCTTTTCCCCTATAATGCCTACTGTGCCCCCCATATACGCCTATGGCCCCCATCCCGCCTGTGGCCCCCAACCCTGCCTTGGCCCCCATAGCTGCCTGTGGCCCCCATATACTGCCTCAGGCCCCATATTCTGCCTCAGTCCCCCTATATCCCCTTTTTGTGGGCCCGTAATTTCCCTCAGGCCCCCATATACTCCCTGGGCCCCATATACTCCCTCGTGCCCCCATATCCCTCCCTTGGGGCCCCCAAAAACCTGCCTGGCCCCCTATTACCTCCTTGGGGCCCCCTATACCTCCCTGTGGCCCCAATACCTGCTGTGGCCCCAATACGCTTCGTCCCCCATATACCTAACTGGGGGGGATCTATACTATTAAGGAGTTGCGGGAAATGTGAGGTTTCTAAGATATTTGTGTCCAAACCCCTCAGGACGAGTATTGGCCGGGAGCAAACAGCATGAAGGGGGTGAACCGGATGGAGAAGAGAAGGGAATGAACGAGCTGATCAAAATGATGCTCCGGGGATCACTAAAAGTAACGCAGTTAACACTTATATGTTCCGAGCAAAATACAGTAGTAATACCATAATGGCCCCCCGATCGGGGGATATTTTCGAGCCTGGTCAGTATGTCAATGTGGGGTCTGGGAGGATTATTTTGATCCTTTGTAGTAAAGTTTTGGGTCTTGGTTTTGTAAGGGTTTTAGTAACAATCACTTGTCTGGTAGATTTGCTCCATGTATGGTGTATTTTTGGTGATGTTTTTTGGGGGATTGTCATATAGGGAGAAGTTCTGAAAAAGAAATTTTCATTGGGGGTTTTTACTGTACAAAGGAAAGCTGAGGAGATGGACGGGCTGTGGGGGAGTGAGAAAAAAGTGACAGGAAAAAAAGGTTTTTCTGTAAAAAAAAATCCCCAGTTCAAATGAGGCGGAAAAAAAACAAAGGGGCCCCCCCCGGATGTTTTAGGACCCTAACAACGCCCCCGGTTTGGGCATTGTTCGTAAGACTCAACACTTTCTAACGCCTAACATGAGGGGGCATTCTGGGGCGCACCACACTCGTAAAATTAGACAATCAGAAAGGGTTCGGGAAAACAGGCGCATTCTGCTCCGACAGACAGACTATTTCAAAGTGATCTCCTGAGCCTTTGGGGGCGAAGTGAGTTAGATTGCGTAAGGGAAAAATTCTAATTTTCTCAAAATTTTTCACCATGCCCAAAAATAAAAATAATTTATTATAATTTCAAACTGTATAAAATGTAAATTTTTTAAATTTTAAACAAAAATAACATATAAATTAAATAAAAATAATAAAATCCCAAAAATATAAAAATATCTCCCAAAAATGTTTTAAAATTTTTAGAATCTAAAAAAAAATTTTTACATTTCAAAAACCCCTTTATGATGTTGTTTTAGATTTTTATATTTTTAAATTTTTTATAAAATTTAAATTTTTTAAATTTATTTTTTGCTGTCTCACCCCCTTTTTCTGATACAAAACCAGCACAGCACAGGTATTGCGGGGAACCGTGGCCCCAAGCAGGACAGTAAAACCCTAGTTTCTAAATTTACCCTTCTAATGATTTTTTCTCTTTTTCCACTATCTATACCCCCTTTAACATATTAGGTGCATTACTAATTGCCTAATTTTTTAATGCGCCCAAAAACCCAAAGGGGAGGGGCAATGAACTTTACCACCATTTTTGAAACACAAAAACCCCTTTCAACACGGCCCCATTATACCGAAAAGAGACTCGCATTCACTTTGACGCCCTTCCTTCAAACATGCGCCCCAAGTGTCTTACAGTTTTTTTAAACCAGCACTTAATTTTGAGCGCTTTTCGAAACTGTTTTCATGGGGTTGCCCATACAATTAGTGGAACACCATATTATTCGTGTCCGTGAATTGTTGTGCACTAAACACCGTCAATTTGAACCTGTAGAATAGTTAGCAATAACGCTGCCCCATGAATGTTTGTATAGGGTTTGATGCCTACTGGCTACTGGAGTATTTTTGTGCTGGTAAATTAGCTTTTTGCCTTACAGCCACAATGGGTTGCACCAGGGTCTGTTTTAGTTGTGAATGGCTATTTTTTGTCTTTTTTTTTAGTATGTATTAATGCTAAGAGCTTGTATGGAGCCATAATACAGCCAGGTACACAAAGCTTATACACAGGGAAACAAATGCAAGAGTCACAGATGAATAAAATGGTTTATTTGCTTGTAAAAAATTGTTCCATGGACACGATAGGTTTCACTGCATTATGCTACCTTCTTGCTAATTCTCTTGAATGTGACTCCGCCAGCAACTGATGTCTAAAAGAAGAAAAGTAAATAGGAAGATAAGAGAAACAGTTTTATATGACCAGGAGAGATTATCAACCTCTGATTGTAAACAGGAAACTTTTTATTCACTAATGTTCTTCAAACATTTACAAAGATTTTTAACGAAAACCCAGCAAAACCAATGCAGTGTTGCACTGGGTAAAAAAGGGGGCCCCCCCCAAAAAAATGTATTCTTGGCCACCAATGGATTTTTATTCTTTGGGGGGCCCCCAGTAAGTTATTCTTGGTTCTCACCAAAGGAGTTGATTATGGTCCCACCTGGGGTTATTCTGTGGTCCAGTCGTAATTGATTTCTGGGGGGAAAAACCCGTGAAGTTTTTCTGGGGACACAACCCCCGGGGTTGTTTATGGGCCCACCAGTGGAGTTGATTCTTGGGGGCCCAAGTGAATTGATTCTTGGGGCCCACCATTGACTTGATTCTTTGGGGGCCCCCCATGGGGTTGATTTTGGGGTTTACCAGTGGAGTTGATTCTTGGGGGCCCACCAGTGGGGTTTTTCTTGGCTTACCGTGGTTTGATTCTGAAGGGGCCCCCCTACAGCACGTACATTCTATACTCTGTTCTTGGGGATTTTGCTCTTTCTCTCCCGCCCCCTTTCCTTTCCCTTTCCCAAGTTTTATATGCATTCAAAAAAAACTCTAGGCGCCCATCAGGGGGGTTCCCCCTTTTTTTACTGAGGGTAGTCTGAACCTGACCATATGGTAAATGGTTTCATTGGGCCCCTATATGGAACTATAAAATCATAAGGCCCCATTTTGGGCACTTCTCTAAAGCAGAAATCTTTGTTGCATGGTTCATAGGTGATCTGTAGAGGCCTTTCCCATGAACCCTAAAAAGGGTTTGGAAAATTCCCCTTTAAATAAAAACCCCTTGGGAATAAACACCACTTAGGATACACCCAAACGTTTTTCCCCTAGATAAAATCTTTTTAGTAGCCATTACTTGTAGGAAAATGATAGGGGTATCACGAGGTAACAAAACAAAATTTGGAAATTTTCCCTCCACCAGTTTTCCCTCCAGAAAATTTCCTTTTCTGAGGGAGAGAGATATTGGGGGAAAGTCCCCCCCCAGCCCCCCACCCCCAAAACGGGGGGGTTGCCTCCCAAGAAAAAAGGGATAGGCCCTTTTGGTTTAGTCTGTGAAATTTTATTTGGGGAACGTTAGGAATATACTAATCCAAAGTATATTTTAAAAAAATTGGGGCCTTTCCTATGTGGTAAAAAGGGGCCAGGGCCCCCACACACCCTATGCCTCAGATAGGACTGTTACCTCTGCATTCCCATAAAAAAAACCCAAAAAAACCGGGACTTTTTGTTTCAAATATTTTGTTAAAAGGGGGGTTTCCAAAAAAAGGTAGACAATTTGGGAAACCCCCCTTTGCCCTAAAAATGCCCCCTTTAAGGGCCATGGGATTCTTATGATCTCCCAAAAAGGTACCCTCATTACAAGCCCGAGAAAAGAAAGGCTGCAAAGAGCACAACCATATAGTACACAGTTGCTTATTCTTTTTTGGAGGCCTAATTCTAAGAAAGGGGTGTCCACGTGGAAAAACCCTTCCCCTTTTCCCAAACCCCCCGACTGGGAAATACTATGATTATATTGGGGGCATTCCCAAAAAAGACAACAGACAATATGTAGAAAAGTGATCTTTATTAACAAATAAAAAAACCCCAAATGGTTCCTTCTCACTTGGGATTAACCCCTTCTCCAACCCCACTTCAATGGAACATGACGAAGCAAAGCACAAGTTTTACCATATGGCTTTGAATAAATTTCCAGCAGATATGGTTGGAAAATCAACAGTAAGTTTTGATCTTTCATGAACTTGGTCTCCTAGCGTGAGATAGAATCCAACTATTACGGACTTACCTTAAACTTCTTGCCACCCATTGTCTCTAGATCTGACTCTTGGCCAACGGTGAATTTGTTGGTGAGTGTAAATCCTGGATAGATCTGTGACCAGGTAAAGTCATTTCCGTTCTGGACTACTTCTGTGGTGTATTTGAAACTTCTTCCCTTTTTTAACTGCTCAGGGGAACCCAAAACACACAAAAAAAATTAAATCTATTTACTAATATATAAATGATGGGTTGTACTGAAACTAAGAAAAATTTGCTCAAAAAATTGCTGGTAACTATAAGCCTTTGACCTATTAGGTTCTGTTCATTTCACCTTTTAATTCTATGGTGAAAGTATACATTAGGGGAATCTCCAGATTTATCCCCCAAAGAAAGGCTATGACAAATCCAGTACCCCAAATAATAAAAAATCTTTTTTTATATAGCACCAAACCTATTCCTCTTTAATTTACAATTTTAAGAGGGTACAAGACGGGAAAAAAAAATAAGCTTTACCAGAAAAACACTTACCAGACAACCGATCACAAGGTGTGTCTCAATCTATTAGGGGAAGGTGAAAAAAAGGGGAGTTTCTTAGTTTTACATAAGGGCGAAGCCTTTTTACATAAATGGGGGGGTTTACATAAAAAAGGGGTGCCTCCCACCCAACCGCACCAAAGTTTCAAATAAGAACTGTATGACCAAGTGCAGAAATTTACCGAAATGTGTGACAGAATTTGGGGGGTTAAAAGATTGGCTCTTGGTGGACCCCCAAAAAATGCACTAAAAAAAATAGGGTTTGTGATGTGCCTGACATATGGGGTGCATGTTCCAGAAACGGTGCAGCACGGTAAAAATCTTGGGATGGGCTTTTGGGGGGTTCATTTTGGGAATTTTCTAAATCACCACAGAGCAAGAGCGGCTAGGGGGGAGATAGGTTTGAAGGAAGATGAGGGGGGTCAGCACGGGGTGGGGCTTTATGGGGGAGAGTGAAAGTTAATGTTTTTTTCGTACTGAATGGGCAACCATGAAATGACGAAACAGGGAAAAGGGGCATCATAAGCGGCGAAAGAAAACAAGCCTGCTGCTGCATTCGGCAGATTGGAGAGGAGAGAGTTCCCAGAAAGGGGACGATAAAAAGGAAGTTACAGTATCAAGACTAAAAAATAAAGCAACAAGGGGGTTTGATTTGTTTCCGCGTAAAAAAAAGGAAAAATTCGGGAGATGTTTTTGAGGTGCAGTGACAGGGTCGGGCAAGGGATGGAATAGGGGGTGAAAAACAGATCAAATCTATATAAACCCCAAACAGCGGCCTGCTGCCTAATTTTATGGGGCCCACACTGAAAAAGAAATAGCAGGGGGGATTGGTTAGAGATGGGGGGAAACCAAAATTTCAGGTGAGGGTTTTTTTGAGTGGGAGACATGGAAAAGCCCGGTCCGGTTTTGCGGGCAGGGGCTGGAAGGGGGAAATTTTTGAGGTAAACGCTGAGTGGACAAAAACCAAATCTTGCTTGGTTTAGGCCAATAGGGATTTTTAAAGGTAAAAAGGGGGACCAGAACCGACCGGGACCCCCGAAAACAAAGGGTCCCCCCAAAGGCCCCAAAAGGGGTCCAGAGGGAGCATAAAAACCCCAAAAAGGGGGCGGGTCCGGAGGCCAATGTCCCGAGCAGCGAGGAAATTTTGGGACAACCCCCAAAGCAGCAGGGGACCAAAAAAGCAACACAAAAATCCCGAAAAATTTTGCGTCGGAGACATTTGGAACTTTGCAGAGCAGTTTCTGTGGAGCGTAATGCGGAACCCCTGATTGTGAGAACGGAAGGGGGTAGCAAGAGAAGCGGATTAGGCAATAACCAAGGTTACCAGATTTAGAATAAAGGGGCATTAAAAACCGGTCATAAAAGGAGGTCCAGAGGGGGGCTTTTTTAGAAAAGGGGTTAGTGGCATGTTTTAACCCCTTCCCGCGGGGCGAAAGCATACCCCCAAGGGGAAAGGATTTCCCGAAAAAGACATCCCACCCCGGCGATCGCGCGGGGCTTGCGGGCAGCCGCCCGGCGCGGCAGGGAAACCCGCGGTAAATTACCGCGGCTTCATGCCCCACCCCCCCCGGGCCTGAGGGGGGGGGAGCTCCGGCCGGGGGTAAAAAACGAACATTACCGCACCTGCATGGCCGCGAAAAGTGCCGCAGGCGGGAGGATGAGCTCCCTCTCCCTACGACGGCGAGGCGGGGCAGAGATGCCGCCGCCCGTCCCACCAACCCCCGGATGCTGTCTGAATGCATCCGGGGAGCTGGGACGTCCCCATGCCCACAAGCATTGTGGGGATGGTGTCACAGATGCCATGGCGCCTATCAAAACAGTTACGCGTTACAGATCGCCCTTTTAAACGCAACAATGATTTCTTTTCCCCCCGGGGATTTGCAGTTCAAAACCCACTGGGGAAAATTAAAAAAATGTGAAAAAGTAAAAAAAAAAGAAAAAAAGTAAACACAAACAAAAAATTAAATTAAAAACCAACACTCCCTTTTCCCCTTTACAAACGCCAATCCCCCCAAAAAAGATCAAAATAAAAAAAGTACCCCCCTATTTGGGGACACCGCGGCGAAACATCCACCCAAAAAATGTCACATTAAATTTAAAAACCCAATGGAACGCCGAAAAAAAAAAAACAAAAAACAGCACAAAAATTGCATTTTTGTGCTCCTGCAGCACATTAAATGGAATAAAAAGCGCAAAACTCATATAAACGCCAAAATTGTACCCAAATTTAAAAAGTCATTTAAACCCCCCAAAAAAAAAAAAAAAAAATTTTTTTACCGCCGTTTTGGGAAAAATCAGTTTGGGCCCAGAAGACAGGATCAAAATAAAATTAACCATAAAAACAATTTTTTTTTTAAACTGCTTCCCCAAATTAAAAAAAACTAATAAAAGGTATCGCCTAAAACGTATACCCTGAGGGTAAAACTAACGGCAGGTCTGCACGGGAGTGCTGGAAAAAAAAAAAAAACACTACTAGGGGTTGCAGTAATCTTCCCCTGCCTTCCAAAAAACGGGTTTAAAACTGATCAAAAAAGTCTGGTCCCCCCAAAAAGAACCAATAAAAAAGCAACTCATCCCGCAAAAAAAAAACCCCACACACCCGAAAACAGAAAAATAAAAAAACTATGGGCCCCAGACTAGGCATGCAAAAACTGTTTTCCTTTTGAAAAAAAGGTTTTTTATTGGAAAACATAAAACAAAAAAAAAAAAATTGGTATCGCGTAATCGACGACCTCTGGTAATACTAGCATGTCACTAACTGCACGGGACCGTGTTTTAAAAAAAAAATAAAAAACACTACCGGAATGCGTATTTTTTCAAAAGCCTCACAAAAACCTTAAAAAAGTACAAAGGGCATATCCCCCCATAATGGACTAAAAAAAACGTCAACTCATCCCACAAAAAACAAGCCCATAAAACAGCCCAAATACAAAAACTGAAAAAGTAAAAGGGTACAAACAGGACAACATAAAAACGCAATTTTTTTATAGACCATTCTATTGTGTAAAAGTAATAAAACATAAAAAAAACAATAAAATCAAATCATTCAATTGTACCGCCCCATGAAAGAATCCTGTCAATTGAAGCCCCAAAAAAAAATGGGGGAACTGCGTTTTCCCCTCATTTTCCCTACCCAACAAAAAAAACAACTTTGAACACCTTTCACCCCAAAAATTTCAATACACCCCAAAAGAACATGGGCTGCGAATCCAAAAGGGGGACTTCGGAAGGGTTTCCCGTTTTTGGTATTTTGGGGGTTTGAAAGCGACAGGCCCCACCAAAATCTGCTTCCAAAATCCCAAATAACACTCCCCCCTTAACTCCTGCCATCGCCCAAAAAGCAATTTACACCCAATGTGGGTTGCCGAACTCGGAAGAAAATTTCGTAAAAAGGTTTTTGGTGTTTTTTTTTTCCAGGATGCCCCTTTTAAAAAAAAAAAATTTTCAGCAAAATTGCAGATTATGGAAAAAAAATTTTTTTAAAATTTTTACACAACGCAAATTTTTTGGACACACCGTGGGTCGATATGCTCCACTCCCCCCCCCTGGATTATTTTTTAAGGGGGGTAGTTTCCAATTTGGGGTATTTTTTGGGGATTTATTTAAATTTTTTGCACCTTAGGGGTCCCCAAAAATGAAATGGCCCCAAAATAAAACTAATGAAAAATGAGACCCCCAGATCCAGTAGGTCCCTCCTTTCTGGGGCTTTTGGTTTTAGCCAAATAATGCACTAGGGCCACATATGGGAAATCTCTGAAAACGGCAGAATCTGGGGAATCAAATTTAATTTTCATTTCCCGATCACATTTACCGTATTCTTGGAATAAAGCATAAAAATTGAAAATCTGCAAAAAAAGAAAATTTTTAAACTTCACTTTCCACTTGCTTTAAATTCCTGTGAAACACCAAAGGTTTAAAAACTTCCTAAAAGGGGTTTTGAATACTTTTTGGGGGGTAGTTTCTTAGATGAGGTCATTTAAAAAGGGGGGGACAAAAAAAACAGGTCAATCAAAAAAACACGTTAAACTGGCTGGTCCCTAAAAAAAATGTCTTGCAAATTTTGTGAAAAATTTTTAAAAAAAACAAAAATTTCAAGCCCCCCAATTCTAAAGAAATTTTTTTAAATTAAAAAAAGGTAAATTTTTCAAAAACAAAATTTTTTTATATTTTTCCAAAACCCCCGCATTTTTTGGCCAAAATTTTTTTTCACTTAAAAAATAAAAGTGTCCGAAAAACAACTCTAATCACTGGAAGGTTAAGTGCAAAAGTACTCACAAAAGGACACATGACAGATTTCAAAATGGGGCTCTGTCAGAAAAGCCAAAACGGCTCCGCGGTAAGGGGGTTAAAGGAGGATGGGGAAACCTAGTGAGAGAGAGTGGTTAAAGATTGCAGTTAGGTGGGAGAGGACAGCTGGGGAATGGACGGACAAAGGTGGGAAGGGTTTGGGGGAAGAGGTTTGGGGCAAGCAGGAAAGAGAAACCTGGATATTTTTTCTTTATCGTTGGGGCAAACAAGAAGAGACTTTGGAGGGGGTGGGGTGATATTTTTTGGGGGACTTTAATATGTTTTTCCATGATACTGTCACTTTTGTCTTTGAAGTGAGTGGCCAGGTCTTCGGTGATCAGGGCCTGAGCTTTAGGCCTGAGAAGTGAGTGAAAAAAATGGTTAAACATGCACCAAAATGG